>CABHPQ010170110.1:11992-23673 GCA_902168405.1 Peromyscus aztecus
TTAACCCAGAAAGCCTGGCTCCTTCGGAGAGGTAGGACCACTGCAGGAGGAGGAAGGGTAAGGTTTTGGCTCTTAGCTCTGACCTCTTGGCTTTCTTCTTTGCATTGGTTCTGTGTTTCTTATTTATACGACGGTTGGTTACATCTACATGTACCTATGAATAATTCTGAGCACTTAGAGAGATCCTGGCATCACAGCCTTGGGACCAGCTTGGATTTGGGTACGATCATTTCCTAATTATGTGACTCTGGCCAGGTTTCCTGACTTCTCTGGGTACCAGGCTCCTTCTTATGCAAACGGGATAACAACTAAAGTTGCTTCAATGTAGGTTACAGGTGTGAACAGACATTAGTGCTTGGCACGGTGTTTGTGAGACAATAAGCCCCAATGTTCTTAATGTTGTTGCTAAAACAACATTGATTATACCGGTTTCTGATGGATGCTACTCCTTCTGCTGAATCTCTGATCTCCAATGGGGTTACCTTAGGAAACAGAAAGGAATTGAGGAAGTCATTAAATTTGTATGAGATCATAAGTATGAGCTCCTAACCCAATATGACCAGCATCTTCTATAAGAAGACACATCAGAAGAGCTTCACCCCAATCCCAGAATAGAAGTCTCTTGAGAGCACAACCCAACAGGGGCTGCATGGAAGGGAAGAGACCTCACACTGAAGCCTACCACACTAGCTCCTTGCCCTGGAATAGCCCAAGCAAACAAACACATCCTGTTCATACATCACATCTCCACCCAGCCAGAGTTGTTTTTTTTTTTTTTTTTTTACTGTATGAGTTTTCCTCTCCCAATAAAGGATACAGGGTGTTCTTATTTTCTTTCTGTTGCTGTTATAGACACTGTGATCAAAGCAACTTAGGTAAGGGAAGGGTTTGTTTCAGCTTACAGTTCCAGGTCACACTCCATCTCTGAGGGAAGTCAGGACAGGAGCCCTGACTTTTCAAGAAGTGACAGAAACCATGAAGGAATGCTGCTTACTGGCTTCCTCGCTGGCTTTTTTTTTTTTCCAAACTTAGCTTAGCTGCTTTTCTTCTACATCCCAGGACCACTGCCTAAGGATGGTGCCTCCCACAATGGACTGGACCCTCCTGCATGAATTAACAATCAAGACAGTCCCTCCCAGACATGCCTACCCAATTGATACAGTTATTCAGTTGAAATTCTTTACCGGTGACTTTAGATTGTATCAGGTTGACAGTCAGTGCTAACTAGGACAGATGAGTTGACTAATGGACCCTGGTTGGAAAACAAGACGGCGTGACATTGTCATCTTCTGGGTTCTTCCAACCATGACCCATGGAAGAAGCAGTAGAGGCGGGTTGCTACTACGGCTGAAGATGGAAATATGAATGAAGCAGTACTGGAGGTAGAGTTTTGAGATTTAAATAGTCTAATTTTAAGAAGGTATGTATAATTCTAGTCCCCGATGCTAGCTCGACTACAGAATTCAACAGTCTCCTTTACAGACTTCAGCACAGGGCCCCTTCCCTGACCATGTGACCGCTTTTACACATCATTTTCTATGGAAGGAAACTGTAGAGTATCAGTTACTGCCCACCTTTCCTCATTTCCACATCAAAATCTGGGTACTGAAATGGACTTTTTCCAATTGAAATCCGAAATTGTAATTTAATATGGAGCTATTGTAAATAACAGAGGCTGACAGGCTTGTGCCTCTCACTCCTACCAGAAAGAGACACACATATTGGTTCCACATTTTCAGATATGCTATCCACGCTAAGTTAGGGACCAGACAGGAGAAACGGCTGATTTGAAGTCCATGAGTATAAGCTTTTGAGCATGGGTGTATAGGGATAGACGGGGTAACTGGGAAAACAGACACACAAAAGCTGCACAATATCTGACAGACCCCGTTAAATCAGCAGAGCGACTATAAAGAGGAGACAGTGGAGTGTGAATCTCAGAAGTGCAGTCTCACAGGTTCAAAACCTAAGCCTACCACTTCACCGGCTGTATGATTATGGCCAGGATAATTTCCCCTCTAGGACTCAGCTTTTCCAGCTATGAAACAAGAATGATGTTACCCTACCTTGTCAAGCTGTGAGAATTATGTAAGCCAAAGACTAGAATGCTTCACCTGTGATGAACATGAGGGCACAGGTCTAAAACCTCAGAACTTGGGAGTCAAAAGTAGAAGGATCTGTAATTTGAAGCCAGGCTACATATTAAACCCTCCCCTTCCCCCCCCCCAAAAAAAAGAGAAAATGGGAATGAGAATATAGGCCAGTCAGCAGAGTGGTTGCCTAATGGGCACAAAGCTCTGGGTTTCATTCCTAGGACCATATAAACCAGGCATAACAGCTCCTGGTTATAATCCTGGCACTCAGGAGGGAAGCCAGGAGGATCAGAAGTTCAAGATCATCCTTGGATGTATAGTGAGTTTGAGACCAGCTAAGGCTACCTGGACCCTGGTTCAAAAAAGAAAGGAAGGGAGGGAGAGATGGAGGGACAGAGGGACAGAGGTAGGGAGAGAGAGAGAGAGAACAAAGAAACAAAGAAAGGCGCTTATTCTTTGCCTGGCACATACTAAAATAGCTCTACCAATGACAAAATATCTCCAAGACTTTTTCTCAACATCTGGATGTTTTCATTTCTAGGTTTTTCTTATCCACCCACTTTAGCTCCATATTTGTTAGCTCTTAAGTGATCATGAGTTCTCAACAGAACCCATACAAGGAATAAAAGAGAAGAATAAGACCCTCAAAAAGTTCATAGTCTAATTAAGGAGACCACGGGGTATGAAAGAGACTACCATCAATAATGAAATGCAGTGAAGAATGGGCGAATAATCCGGAGAGCGCCTGGAAGCGAGTGTGCGAAGAGGAGACAATGGCGTCACAGCTCCCAATGATAATCCCTCATTAGTTCTCTTTTGCTTCCAGAGCTGTTCCTGTGGCCAGAATCCAACTGAAGTACCATCTGAGGTTCCACCCCATCTTCAGAGGCCATAGTGGAAACTCACAATGAGCATGCCACTTGCTGAATGTGGCACTGTGGACTCACCCAGGCGGGTCCTCTGGATATTTCTTCTGCTTACAGCTTTGGAAATGGATCTTAAGAAGTATCATTCGCTCTGGAGGACCTGATATTTTCCCCATAGCATTACCCCATATGTCTTCCTTGGCACCATGTGCACGTCCTGTCTTTGACCCACCCTCCCACCCTCAGCCCCATGACTCAAAACTGGACTGTGTCAGTAGTCACTGGTGGCCATACTTAGCAACTGAACACATGACTAAATAATGGCATTTATGTTTCCATGCACCTTGGGTCCGAGTAGAACAGGTAAAAATGCAAAGCATAGGAACAGAATCCAAGTTTCTGGTGAGAAATGTGGGCCAGGGTCTATTTTAATGAAATCCAAATCGTGTTCCATGGTTTTTGTTTCCCCTATGGTTCCGGTTCCCGGTCATAAAGCTGCAAGAGGCAAAAGAGCATTCAGCTGGAAAACATGAAGTGTTTGGTTTTGTCGGGAAGGGGAGAAGAGAAGAGAGGAAGGGAGGGAGGGGAAATGGGGAGAGGGGAGGGGGAATTTCAGGTATCATGGTTCACACAGCCGTCCAGAACTTAGTGTTTAATATGACAGCTCAGTGGGAAAAACTGCTTGCGACACAAGCTTGGGTACCTAATTCCAAATTTCCAGATTCCAGGTCCCAGGTAAATACACACACACACACATGCATGCATGCGTGCGCACACACACACAGCACGTGCGTGCGTGCGTTCCATTTTAATTAATTAAATTAAATTACTTATCCTCTCTCTTGTGGTTGTATGGATTGACTGGAAAATTTGAACTTGGGGCGGTCAGTGCAGATGAAGCCTCCGGCTGGAGTGAGTTAAAGGCTTGATAGTGGCGGTGTGGTCTCTCCAAGATGGCTCCTTCACTAAGCTGTCTGCCCCTCCCACACCTCGGACCTCTTATTTGGTGCCTGCTTCCTCCAAGCCACCCCACATGGATTGGGCTTTTCACCACAGGGTGGTTCCAAGGGAGTCTTCCTTCCTCCACACAGATGAAGACAGAAACAGGCCAGGGAAGATTTGCATCTAAAAGTATCCATGTCATTTCCACTACGGTGACTCAGTCAAAGCACCGACGTCATTCACGGTCAAGTTGCATGTCTTGATGAAATACCGTCGTGGTCCAGTCAGGGCTGAGTGACAGTGAGACCAAGACACACCCTAAGACAAAGATTCTGCCATGAGCCCTCGTCAGTCCTAATCAGGGTCCTTCATTAGCCACCAAAGACCAAGCTGTGTCGGTCAGCTTGCCGTTATTGTGACTGAATACCACAGTCAACGACTTATTAGGAGGGCAGGTTCACTGCAGGTCATGTCTTCAGGGGCTTCGATCATAGTCACTCGGCCCTGTTGCTATAGCACAGCATATTATGATGGGAGCATATGCCAGAGAACTATGGATGTCACAATAAATAAGAGAGAAAAAGAACGCAGGGTTCCTATATCCCCTTCAAGAGCACGTCACCTTTGACCTACTCCCTCCTACCGAGCCTACTTTTATTTTATTTTTCTTGAGATGAAGACTTTCTGTGAGGCCAAGCCAGCCTTGAACATGCAGATGGTCCTGCGTCTACGGAGCGCTGGATGATAGGCATGTGATGCTTACTAAATCGTCCATCACCTCTCAAATACGCCAGAGGCTGGAGGTCAAGCCTTTCACACTTGGGCCTTTGGTATATCTGAGCTATAGCAGTGTCCTCTCCTCCAGATAAGCACGAAAGTCAAGCCTCATGACAGTAAGGCGTCTACTCGGGCCAATCATTCCACCAGGTGTAGGGAAAAACCGAGAAACTGAGTGCACAAACACACGAAGCCTGACAAGGAGGAGTCCGTCTGTCCTCTTTCAACATGGTTGCCCACTGTGCAATAGAAGCAAATGGACCAAAACAGAGGACCCCAAGGCCACCCAGCTCCCTAGTATAGACAGTTGAAATCCACACTGTTGGGGAGTATTATTTTAAGATGTGCTGCTTTTGTTTATGTTGCATTTGTTGAACTCTGTGAAGCTGTGATACTGTGCCTGTCTAAAACACCTGACGGTCTAATAATGAACTGAACGGCCAATAGCGAGGCAGGAGAAAGGAATGAGCAGGACCGGCAGACAGAAAGAATATATAGGAGAAATCCAGGAGGAGAGAGAGGTAGCCAGAGAAGGAGGAGGACACTAGGGGTCAGTCACCCAGCCACTCAGCTACACAGCAAGCCACGGAGTAAGAAACAAAGAAAGGTATACAGAAATAGAGAACAGTAAAAACCCAAAGGCAAAAGATAGATGGGATAATTTAAGTTAAAGAAAGCTGGCAAGGAGCAAGTCAAGCTAAGGCCAGACAATCATAATTACGAATAAGCCTCCATGTGTGATTTATTTGGGAGCTGGGTGGTGGGCCCCCCAAAAGAGTAAAAACAAACAACACCACACCCCAAAGCTAGACATAGTGGTGCACACCTTTGATCTCAGCATTTGGGAGGCAGAGGCAGATGGATCTCTGTGTGTTCAAGGGCAGCCTGATCTACATAGTGAGTTTCAGGACAGTCAGAGCTACAAAGTAGGACCCTGTTTCAAGAAAAAAGAGGAAAGAAAGAAGTGGGGAGGAAATGGAAGGGGAGGGGAGGGGAGGGGAGGGGAGGGGAGGGAAGGGAGGGGGGGGGGGGGGGAGGGAGGGGGGGAGGGAGGGATCATGAGGATCAAGCCAATAAACAGCACTGCACCATGATCTCTGAATCAGCTCTCATCTCCAGGACTCCTGTCCTGAGTCCCTGGCCTGACTTCCCTGGATGATGGACTACAAACTATAAGGTGAAATAAATCCTTTCCTGCCCAAGTTGCCTTTTAGTCATGGTGTTTTACCACATAGCAATAGAAAGCTAATGAAGACATTGTCTTAGTAGGATAGCATGGCCAAAGCTACACTCTACACTTTACCAGAGATTATAATATATCAGATACAGCCACTTCATTGGAAACCTATGATTTTGAAATGAAGCCCTTTCAAACTGTAAATTACCATTTGTGGGTGTTTGAGTTACCTGTTGGATGGTTAAATCAGACCTTTTTTATTTCTTTTCTTTCTCTCTTTCTTTCCTTTTTTTCTTTCTTTTGATCTTCCTTTCTTTCCCCCTTTTCCAATCTACAACTCTTACTTTAGGATTCAGCTTTGACAGGGTGTTTGTTCTGTCTTCATACCCGCTCCCAAAACTCACTAGCTGTGAGTAGAAAGCGTTAGAAGTTATATGACCTTAAAACTTCCTTTCATAAAATCAGGAAAATTAATTACACACATATATGTATATTATATATACATATATAGTAATTAAATACACACACTCCCCGTTCTGGCTATCAAGAACTTGAGTGGTCTCTCACCAGGAGTGCCAACACAGCCTCTCTTTAAGTTCTCCCAGCCCCGGGATGGCCTCCAGACCCCTATGGTAATGACCCAGCCATGAAAATATACTCGTCTGGAAGCCAGAGTATCGGCTTGCACCAGGTGAAGCAAAACCAGAATCCTGCAAGCCTTGTGGACTTGGAAATCTACCAAATCACTTCACTCGATCAACCCAGTACTTGTAGGTATGTAAAATGTAAATATTTCGTTTTATAGTTTATATGGGGTGTTTTATAGAGCAGAGAAATCAGAACACCCTTTCTGTGGCACTGTAACTTCACCATGCTCTAATATGGCTCAGCTGGTCTCCCACAGGTGCCCCTTATCAGGGGGTAAAGGGTGCCTGGACATGCATGAGAGCTCCTAACATTCCTCACAGAAAATCCCGGAGAGCACTGGGTCAGGAGAGGGAGTGTGGAAGTGAAAAGCAGGTCAGGTCTGAGAGATTCTCTCTCTCACATGTGAACTTACAAACCTCAGCTGAAGAAGTTTACATGGAACTTAGGGTAGGACGGCTAGGGATGTATGAGTAGCTAGAAAGCACAAGGAACTGGTTTTGATGCCCAGAAATACATGTGTGCGTGCGCGCGCGCGCACACGCGCGCGCACACATACACACACACACACACACACACACACACACACACACACACATTGCAGGTTCTGGTTGTGTACTCCTACAATCTCAGTGCTCAATGCTGAGGCAGGAGGATCAGCAGCTTAAAGCCAGCCTGGCTACAAAACAATCAGAATGAGTATTGGGGGGCAGGAGCTACATAGCCTAAGGGGAAAGTGTGGCCATTCTAAAAGGAGCATTACCCAAGATGCACCACTTGCTAAGGGTGCTCTGTGTGTGCTGTACTCACTTAACCCTGCAGGCAGTGGGTACCAGGAGAACCCCATCAATACTCTGCACTCACACGAGTGTCATCCCCACCCCCATCCAGAGTGTCAGCCCCAGCCATCATAAATAAAGCCAACGAGGGAGCTGTTATTGTCACCATTTGAAGAGGAATCTGAAGCACAGAGAGATGAAGCCATGTGCTCAAATCCTCAGACAATTCACTGATGGGACCGGGGAAGGCTTCAACCTTCAAAGGCGTACCCATAGTGACCCTCTGCCTACCGCCTCCTAAAGGCTCCATATCTTTAAACATGGTAATACAAACCGAGGGCCTAGCATTCAAAACCTAAGCTGAGGGTGGGGCAAGGGGAGGAGTTTCAGATTCAAACCATAACAGGACAGCTGCATCACGAGTCCCCATTTCTTCTTTCAGTAAAAGTTAAGTGACTCTGGTCAAAGCATAGACGGTTCCTGCCTTCCTCAGGAAAATGGAGACCGTATTGAGAGGTAACCTGAGGCGACATCACGGAAGGCCGGGCACACTGAGGAAAAATCACCGTTGGTTTATATAGTCTTCCAACAACCAGATGTGTGAAGGAGGCCAGTCAGCCTCCCTGTTGTCCTGATTCACCTGAAAGAGTTCACCAAAGATCATCTTGCCCAGTCCCCAGGAGCCTCCCCCTACTGGCCCAAGAATTGGATAAAACTGTTGTTTTAAGCCATTCCGTTCTGTGGTGGTTTATTGAAAGGAAAATGTTTACTGAGCAGTCAGTGTAGCTCCACTATGGGGGTGGCACTGAAAACTGTATGTGAAAAAGAAAAGACCCGGATCTTCTTTATGGGATGGACACAAAGAGTTGTGCGTAGGTGAACGTGAGAAATGATGGGGCCGAAATGAACTCACCGAGGAGACTCCGAACTGCCATGGGAAGAAGGACAGTGAGACTAACTGGGTTCCGGAGAAGGAGAAGCCGGTAGAAGACAACAGCAGCCTGAGTGCAGAGGGACAGACAGAGCCTCATCAGAAAGTCTAGAGGAAGGAAACTTCCACATGGTAAGAGCATCCTACTTCAAAGCCTATGGAGCACGAAAATCAGTAGTGATCTAGAATTCTCAGTTAGAACAGTTCTTACTTCCTGTTCCAACCCCTCTCCACAACCAGTCTACGCCCCTCAGTGAACTTCAGTTGGCTGAACTTCAACTCCACTTCCTTCAGAAGCCTTCTGTCATATACTGTATTGGGCCTCCCCAAAATTTCATAATTGAATCACTGGTCCCTGATGTGCTGAGATTTGGAGGTAGAGTCTTCGGGGAGGGGGGGGAGGTGTGGAAGCCCACAAAGGTTTCTGAGTGAGATCTGAGCTTGCTTGCTTTACCCAGCAGAGCTGCATGGGGGATTGCTTGACCATGTGCATGGTTACCAGGTGATTGGAAGGGTCTGCACTTGGCTGAGCTAGGGGGAGGTTTTTTTCCTCCACCCCTTGGCATTCCTATAAATAGCCCTTTAGAAGAGACAGAAGGGGCTGGTGGATAAGGATCCCAGTGTTTCTCTATCTGTTTCTCTCCCCGCTATCCTTCTATCTAAATCTCTTATCCCTCACGCCTCAAGAGTACCCTGGGGTAAAATGTGGGTGCCAGTCTCCCAGCTGGCCTCCCACATGGAGGTAACTAGTGATAGGTGACACCAGGATGGTGGGGCCCCAGGATGGGATGAGTGCCCTTAAAAGAAAAGATGTCGGGGGACCAATATGAGGACATAAGAATCATCATCTAAAAGCCAAAAATGGAGACCTCAGCAGAAACTGAATCTTCTTGCAAACTGACCTAATGCTTCTAGCCTCTAGACATGTGATGGAGTAACTATCTGGTGCTTAAGCCCCCAGATTGTGGCATTTTGCCATGCAGCCCAACAGAATAAAATGCCACCCTTGGCACACTTATTAACACATCAGTAATAGTGTCCTCCTCTTCCTCCTCTTCTTTCCTCCTTTGGCAGCACGTCCCACACTTTACAAATATTCTCTCCTGTCTGGGTCTCCCACCAGTCCGTGAACCTTATGGGGACCAAGATCTGCCTAGCTTCTTACCTCAGGCACAGTGGCACCCGGTGTTCCAAATGTGTCATTCCATGTGACAGCCCAAAGGATGCAAGAAAATAAATCACTAGCTAACTCTGGACATAGCTGTAGAAATAGCTCCCAACTTTTTGCAAAGTTTGCTGTTTCTCTGTTATTTCATTTGGAAGAATTGATTTGAAAGCCTCTCCTAATTTGCTGTCTGTAAAGATGGCTTATAGCCTGCAAACAAAACGAACTCATTAGTAGATTATTCTGTGTGACGATCCGGAATAGTGTGATCTCTAAGCCTTCCAGGTGGTTCCATTTTCCTAACTACTTCCAGTGAGTCATTTGTGTATGCAAATTTTACAGAATCTTTGCAGCATTCTAGAATATCTATTTACTTTGGCATCCACCTCATCAACCCTTTACATTGTTTAACTGAGACTCAGCAAAGCTAATGACTTCTTCAAGGTCATCGATTTGCAAGAGATAGAAAGGCTAGGACACAACTCTTCTATAGATGCATCCGGGATTTGCTAGAAGGAAAGCGTACAGAATTCAGAAGTCCTTGATCTAAATTACAGAACGCTTGTCTCCCATTAAAATTGAATGCACACAAATATAAATATTTTACAGTGCTATATGGGAAAAGAAAGGATGATAGAGAAAGTCCACTATTTTTTTACCAGCAACTTTCTACCTTTAGGTATGTCCCAAAGTGTCAACTGCTCTTCTCTAACATCCTTTAACATGAGTACATGACATTTCTGCTGTATCAAACATCTGTCATCATACTTTACATGTTGATCTTTGGGAACTATAAATTGCCAAGCTCATTTGCAGTATTCATCTCAACTGGATTTCAAGGGCACTTGCTCCATATGTCATCTGTAGAGATCCAAGTCACTTATTTGCAGACATAGATGCCATCTTGATTGGCGGGTAGAAACTTGAGGTAAGATAAGGAAAGACAAATGTCCTTCCTATTTGATCTGTCACAACAAGCCACCAAAAGGTGATCCTTTCTTTCTTTATAAGCTTAGTCACTAAGCAGTTCTCAACCTGTGGGTCATGACCCCTTTGTGGGTCACATATCAAATGTCCTGTAAATCAGATGTTTACATTATGATTTGTAACAGTAGCAAAATCACAGTTAGGAAGTAGCCATGAAATAATTTTATGGTTGGAGGTCACCACAACATGAGGAACTGTATTAAAAGGTTGCAGCATTAGGAAGGTTGAGAATCATTGGCTTAGTGCCTGAGCTAACCAAACACTCAGGAGACAGCAGCAAGCCCCCAAGACCCATGACAGCATCAAGGTTTCTGGCTATCCGTCTGCATGGAGGCAAGTTCAGTGCCAATTATCCCATCACGTAAGACGAGAAGGCTTCCTCCTAGCCAAATACCTCACTCTTTCCCATAACTGGCTTCCTTGCTTCTTCTCACAGTGAGTCCTGGGGAGCAGCTGTCAAGTATCAAAACTCAGTTACAGAAGACACTCTCTTGGTGTGACTGAGTCCACAGGTAGGAATACTGGAGACGTTCAGGCTAGATTTCCCAATTGTGGTCAAGTCTGAGGAGCAAAGCAGAGACACAGTCAATAATAGTAGGGGACAAAACGAGAGTAAATGGTGAAGAAGGCAATCTTTGCCAAACACCAGCACATTGCCTAGCCCGTTTTCAACATGGCCGCTCGTGAACTGTTAAGTGTAGGCTCACCTATCCCTGTTCCAGCCTCACCTCTTTGATCACACCATCACTGATGGTGATCTCATATGGGTGGAAGGGTGCCACCCTTTTAGCCTGACTCTAATGGCCTCAGTGTCTTCATGACTCCTGAATGTATTCTGTAGCCCTGGCTTCCTCTGAGTTGGAGAGTCATTTATTCAATGGCAGCATCTCTGCTTACATCTCTTGGAGACATGGAGACAGTTTTAAACTCAACGTTTCCAAGTGGAAGATCAGCATTTCCTGTTCTGCTTCCAAAAATCTGTCCCTCTTCAATCCCAGTAAAAGGAACCCCAATGCACACATCCAATCTTTCTCTCACTGCCCCCTGGTCTTTTCATGCACACATCCAATTTGTCTCCTAGACCCATCAGCACGTTCTCCAAAGGACATCATGAGCTGTGTGATTTATGTTCATCTCTCTGGTTACTCTCCTAATCCTGACCATCGTTATATCTCCCTAGACTATAATAAACAAGCTGAATGGGTCTCCCTGCTCCCATTCCTGCCTTCCTGTGATCCGTTTTCCACCAAGCAGCCAGGCTGATATTTTAAAACAAAACTCATATCCTCTCTCTCTCTCTCTCTCTCTCTCTCTCTCTC
>CABHPQ010170111.1:0-15215 GCA_902168405.1 Peromyscus aztecus
GAGCCCTCAAGCACACAAAACTAAAAACAACCAACCACCCCTAAACTAGTGAAGAGTAACAAAACAGTGAAGGATGCACCAGTGGTTTCCAGTGGAATTCCGAGCTTGCTAACCTTCTGCAGAAGTGAGTTATCATGTGAACATGACTTAGCTCTTGGGGTCCTTGGCTGTGTGGAATACATGGCTGAGAAAGTCGGCAGTGCACTTCCTAGGAGTTTTCATTTCCTCTGACTACTAACAAGTTCTGCTTATCAGAGGATCCATTTTTGTCAGCATCTAATTAACAGATGAACAGTTTTGGATTTGAAAATGGTGACATCGGTGAAGACACACGTCGACTTAGCCCTTACCTTTGCTTGCATAATCCCAACTCGTTGCCCACTCTTGGGTCAGTGCTGACTAGCCCTCTTGAGTGGTCTGAGGCTTTCTTACCTGGAAGAAGAAATGTGAATCGGAGGTCCTGAAGATGTTGTAAATGGACATTTCCTGTCCCAACCGCCCGGTCCCAAATAACCGACTCAGAGACTGAATTATTAATGCTTGGCCGATAGCTCAGGCTTTTTAGTAGCTAACTCTTACATTCAAATTAACCCATTTCTATTAATCTATAGTATTGCCATGTGGCTCTTGGCTCATGACTTTACCAATCCTCTAGCATGTCTTGCTTCCTGGTCAACTGGTGTCTCCTGACTCCTCCCTCCTTCTTCCCATCATTCTCAGTTTGACTTTCTTGCCTAACTTTCTGCCCAGCTACTGGCATGTCAGCTCTTTATTAACCAATGAGAGTAATACATATTTATAGTGTAGAAAAAGATTGTTCTGCAGCAAGATGTGACATCAGCCGGGGTCTTTTTGCTATTTTGGCAGAGCCTTTACGACACACTACCAGTCTCCTAATCTGCACATGAAGATTGTGGTCACAGTCCGATAGTGATTATTCAAGATGGCAGATTCTCAGCGAAGTCTCCCTGGAGCTGATTGCTGTGTGTCACAGGGAGTGAAATCCCTCACATGTGGCCTTTCTGTTCTGGCCAACTACAGCAGCAACATGGACCTGCAGATTGCCAAGTGATATTTTTCAACAGCACTTAAAAAAAAAACTTTTCTATAAATTTAGCAATAAACTCAGAAAATATTCCAATAGTAACACTAAAATGGAAATCACTAAACTACTTATCATGCTTAATGTAACTGTTCACTTTAGATATTAAGGCTGAATATTGTGTTAACACCAGGGATTGAGTGTTATCTCCAGTCTCACTTAAGGGTCAGAAAACTCAATAACACATGGTCAAGTAGAGTTTCCCACCTTAATTCAATAGTAACAATTAGTCAACTTCCACTCATTAGTGCAAGTGGGTGAAACTTACATCTAAGAAGAGCTGGCGATATTTGATGGGGAAAATAGGAATATCTTGAAGGAAAATCTGGAAATAGTTGTTCTTGAGAAGGCCAAGTAAATATGACTGTTTTCTGTGCACTTCTTACAACCACTTGGCTTAAGAAAGCTTTTATTTTTGAGACACAAAGTGCTAAAAAACAACTTTGATACAATTTACAATTATTGTATCTATGTATCTATGTGTATAATATATATTATATGTTATATGTTGATATGTATATTTTAGAACCATGTGAAGAGTTTGAAATGTAATTGCTATATACTGACCTGGATTCTCAGGTTGCTGAGATGTGTGAAACCCTTTGTCATTATAGGTCGCAGTGTTAAATACACAAATAGAACTTGACATGCTATATACGAGTCAATATTTATAAGTAACTTTGCTATTTGAGAACAGAGAAGCAACCCACATATAGAGCACTTATAATATGTGATATGCCTTCCAGATAACCCATTCATAAAGGAAATAAATCCACTAGGACAAAGCCAAGTGGAGACAGCAGTAGGAAATGTCCATGTAGTTTCAGGAGATGGGCAGCAGGTGGGTCAGGCACTACTCTCTTAGGCTTGAATTTTACCTGCTCCGTTAATTTCTTTTGTGAGGAGGCCACAAGCAGCAAGCCAACTCATGTTATTAAATCCAGAAAGGCCCAGGAATCGGTGGCATCTGGAATGGTGGCGGTGTGTTGGAACGTGTACTTGGAGAATAACGAACCCCTATCCCCAGTCGCTCCTTACCCATATAGCCGGGTGACCACCCCGTCTCCAGTCGGCGGAAGTAGCTCAGTTTATGAAAGAGCTTGGAGAAGGAATGCGCAAAGAAATAATAAAAGACCGCTTCCCAGACGGAAGCACCTGAGCTGTCTTCAGTGACTAGGTGTCTTCATGTGATGGAGATACAGCATCCATATGAAGGCACATCACAAAGACTTGGTGGACGTGGAGCTGAATAGGAGTCCCTGAAGTCCTCTTAAAAGAGAAACGATGCCTAATGCTGGAGTTGTCTCTGAATCAGCAGCATCAGAAACTAGACAACGGTATAGGTCTCTGAAGTGCCAGGAGGAAGTAACGTTCAGTTTGGCATTTCTCAGCCAACTTGCAGCTCTACTGTGAAGGCTGACAGTGAGAGGCTAATCCTCATGCATGCTCACTAAACTTACCTGTCGTAAATATTTTTCAGTGAAGTAGCAGACACTGTGTGCCTCTAAAACGGGGGTGGCGGTGGTGACTGTAAGGGAGGAAGACATGGAATTTAGGGTCCAATGCAGAAGGCAGACAAAGCTTGCACAGCGGTGTCGCAGAGAAGTCCTGAGTGGTACCTCTTTGTGGGACCCAGAAAACAATAGGCTGGATTGAAGCACGGGGCTGAAGGCCAACCCCAGAGTGTCTCCAGGAACAAATTGAGCATGCTACACTGACAGATGCGTTAACCACAGTACGAGGAGTTTTAGATTACTCCTAGAGGATAGAGGATGCTAGTTACATATAAAACAAAGATGCAAACAATGAAACAAATGTCCCCTCAAATTAAAAATGTAGACAAATAGAAAATGTAATGAAACTGTAGCACAGCTCTGAAGACATTTCCAGAGTCATAATATGAACAGCAACTAGCAGCTTAACCCAAGACGGGCAGTGTATATTGAAACGTATTGGGATGAAAAGGGGTTTCATGAGTTTCATGAGTAGGGAGATACTTTCTTACTTATTTTTTTATTTTAACATTAATTTTATTGATATATAATACAAGTGAGATGACTGTATACTTTTTGCTTATGATTTCTTTTTTTATTATTTAAAACATTTTTAATTTTAAATACATTTGATTATATTGATTATATTCTTTCCCTCCCTCAAGTCCTTGCAGATCCTCTGCTCCCTCCCACTAAACTCTAAGCTCTTTCTCAAAAACCAAACATGCACCAAATATAACAACAAAACTCCCTCAAAACAAGAAGACAGAATAGAACACCACTCAAAAGGAAAACAACAACAAACTGTAACCAAATAAAATCACACAAAAAATTGTGGAGTCCGTTATATGTTGGTCAACTACTCTTGAACAGGAGGCCTGCCCTGGAGTGATTGATCCACCCAGCATCCCTCCATTGGAGAAAATTGGTTTTCCCTCTCTCAGCAAGTATTAAATTACAATGTAGTGGTTAACCTTTCCCCTTGTGGCTAGGTATTCATTCATTCATTCATTCATTCATTCATTCATTCATTCTTTTTTAAAAACTGTAACAAAACAAGATATAATAAGATAAAACAAAACCTACCCCATCGAAGTTGGACAAGACAATCAACAGAAGGAAAAGAGCCCAAGAGAAGGCACAAGAATCAGAGACCCACTCCTGTAGCATGAGTCTTAAAAGTTCTTATTAATAAAATCAAACCTGAGCCGGGTATTGGGGTAAACACTGGATGGTCAGAGAGACAGAATAAGCCACAGCTATCTCACCTCGCTGGATCCTCAGCTGGTCTTGCTTCCTCAGACTGGAAGCCTCTGAGTCCTAATCCAGAATGGGTCTCAGCTGAACTGCTGCTCAAAGCCTGAATGCTTAACCAGCCCAAATGCTTCTCCAGGCCAAATGCCTAACCAGGCCAAATGCCTCTCCAGGGCAAATGCCTCTAGTTTCTGGTCCTCACGCCTTATATACCTTTCTGCTTTCTACTGCCACTCCCTGGGATTAAGGCTTGCTTTCTGGGATTAAAGGTGTGTATCACCACGCCTGGCGGTTTCCAATGTGGCCTTGAACTCACAGAGATCCAGAGGGATTTCTGTCTCTGGAATGCTAGGATTAAAGGTGTATGCTACCACTGCCTATCCTCATGTTTAACATTGTGGCTGTTGTGTCTCAGACCCCAGATAAGTTTATTAGCATACACAATATTTTGGGGAACACAATACCACCACACACTCCTTCCCACACTCACGAATCCCATTAAAAAAACACGCTACACTGGAAGCCATAACATCAGTGCAGAGGACCTGGTGCAGACCTGTGCAGGCCCTGTGCATGCTGCTTCAGTCTCTGTGAGCTCATAGGAGCTTTTCTCCTGTTGATTTAAAGGGCCTTGTTTTCTTGGTGTTCCCCCATCCTCCTGGCTCTTACATTTCTTCCTCCTCTTCCATGGTGTTCCCTGAGCTCTGAGGGGAGGGATTTGATGAAAGCATCCCCTTTAGGGTTGAATGTTTCAAGGTCGCTCACTCTTTGCATGATGTCTGGCTCTAGGTCTCTATATTTGTTTCTGTGTACTTCAGGAAGAAGCTTCTTTGATGATGGCTGAACAAGGCACTGATCTATGAGTATAGCAGAATATCATTAAGAGTTATTTTACCACTAAATTTTTTTTTGGACCAGTACTATTTGGTTTTACCCCAGGTCTCTGGGCTATCTAGTCTCAGGTTCTAATCGCAAGCAGTGTCAGGTGTGGGTTTCATCTTGTGGAGTGGGTTTTAAATAAAATCAGTTATTGGTTGGTTACTTCCACATGCTTTGTGCCATTATTCTCCTAGCCTATCTTGGAGGTAGTACACCATTGTAGATAAAGGGTTTGTGGTAGGCTTGATGTTTATGTTTCTATTTTGATAATGTTGAAAGTACCTTAGGAAGGTAATTTTTCAAGTTGGGTGAATCAGATTATGGCAGTATAAAGATTCTATTTTAAATGTGTATAAACACAAGAAGAAACATCTGGAAGAGTGTGGTGTGAAAAGGAGAGTGGAAACTGCTGTGTAACTACATCTGTTTGTAACTGCTATAATGCATGCTGAAGAAATGCAAGTCAACTTTATCACTTACATTGGTTATATTCCCTATTACGTCCCTTTCTCCTCTACTAAATACATGAAAATTGTTACGTTTAACGCTTACCCAACCCTGTTTCTGACTTGGAATAGTAGGAGTTTCTCTGGCAGATGCACTCTCATCCTTGCTGGCCTTTCTCTCCAGAACTATCAGAAGCAGAGTTATCAATGTGTAAGACATGATCAATAAGACATTCTTTGTTTTGTAGGGTGGAGAGCACTGTTACTACCATGGAAGCATCAGAGGTGTCAAAGACTCCAGGGTGGCTCTGTCGACATGCAATGGACTCCAGTATGTGGAAATCTTCTTGGGTCCTCATGACCTCCAGGCTTGCTCATGTCTACTCACTCTTTCTGGTTTTTATTTTTCAGATATTTCATCTTAGTGACTTTTCTATGTCAGTGATATGTTGGGGATTAGATACGAAGTAGTTCCAGGGAGCTAAAGTCCCCACTTCTATAATACCTGGTTTCATAGAAAGCTCAGAAATTAAACAAATGATTACATAGATCAGTAATTCCCGTTTTGGTTGATGCTATGGAGATGATAACTCATAAAGAGAAAAGGGTTATTATAGCTCAGGCTTTGGAGGTTGGAATCCATGATGGGTTGACCTCATGACTTTGGGCTGCTTGTGAGGAACCACATCACTGAGGATTGCATGTGTGCAGTACAACAAGACTGCTCAGCATATGAGTAGGAGAGAGAGGAGTGAGAAGGAGAATAAAGTCTCACAATACCCTGCAAGGCATTCCTCCCTACTGCCTCTCTGCCTCTCCCCTCCTCCCCCCATGACATGAGCTAAAGACTTCTTACAAGGCTGGTGATGGTTACCTCGTGATGATTCCACCACCTCCCAGAGGCACCACTCTGGCATGAAAGCAGATCCTTAGTGATGGATCTGTGGGGGCATTTAAGACTCGAACTCTAGCAGGGAGCTGAGAGTGATTCAGTCGAGTTGATGCAGCCCCTACAGGTCTATGTCAAAGGTCGTATCGGTAGGTTTAGATCTAAGTCTAACTAGGCATCAGCCACAGAAGGATGGGATGCTAAGAGGAACTCATGCATTGTCCGGAGGCAGACTCTTTGAAACCGTGGTCTATGGCACACTAGCTAATAGGCATCCACAATTTACAAGTGTAACGATACTTCTACCAACCTCTTCAGAATTCGAGATCGTTTTAGAATATTCTTAGATGATGAAGTGGTCAGCTTTCTTGTAGGTGATACATAATCTGCATAACAAAATTTTTGTACTAGTTGCATATGGTTCTGGAATAAATGATCCCCCACCTCCCCACACGATGTGAGAAATCTTATCCAGATCACTGTTGCCTTCGGTTTATTTTTAAAAATGATTTATGTCATGTAGAGCTTGCATGTTCTGGGGGAACTCTTTACACTTTTGGAGCTTGTGGGCTGCCTAGCGGAGTCCTTGGAGTGCTGAGACCAAAGCAGGGTTCCATGCAGCAACTGGGAGCTCATCTGGGACCATATGAAGACATTTGCTCCGAGGCACTCTTTAATGACACTGTTGAGATGCCCCCTTACCAGTTCTCACTGTTGGCCATACTTGCTGACTCTCCTCTTGGTGTCTTGTGTTACAGTGGCATGTTTGAGGACGACACCTTCGTGTATATGATAGAGCCTCTGGAGCTGACTCATGATGAGGTGGGTCTGTGACATCAATTTCCTCGTGGTGTTTGGCTTTTCCAGTGTGTGAAGACAGAACACATCAAAGAGCGTTTATCCATGTTATGTGATTTCAGACTCAGAATGGTACAAAGCTAGGCCCTCATGCCCGTGATGGTCATCAGAGATATCATACCTAGGTATTCTGAAGCAGGCACATTCTTTCTGATCTTTGGAGAGAACAGGGAGGACCTTTGCTTTTGCACTAAATAGTCTGGACTCCATTAGACAAGCTTGCATTTCCATTGTCTTCTCTAGATAATTGTGTAAGAATATACTTACTTTCTGTTACTAGAAATATTTAGTGGGGAAACCTGTGGTCTAAGCCATGACTACATGATACAACAAACAGTTTTGAGATGGAGAAGAAGGCAGTGTTTCATCCTGTACCAGCCAGCAGCCATAATCAGAAATCCTGTATTCCTGCCGTGCTGTTCATTGGCAGTGTAACCAGCTTTAATATCTAATCTGTAGTCATCAATATTATATTTAGGGCTTACTACATTTACGTTCATGATAAAAATGATGTCCTGAGACTCATAAATGGGGATGCAAAAGATGAGTAAGAGATCACACATGGGCTGAGTGGCGGTGGTGCACGCCTTTAATCCCAGCACTCGGGAGGCAGAGCCAGGTGGATCTCTGTGAGTTTGAGGCCAGCCTGGTTTACATTTCGAGAGCCAGGACAGGCACCAAAACTACACAGAGAAATCCTGTCTTGAAAAAACAAACAAAAACAAAACCAACAAAAAAAGAGATCACACATGACATTTTGGATGGTGGCACCTACAAAGGGCCATCAAGTTTGTGTGTGTGTGTGTGTGTGTGTGTGTGTGAGAGAGAGAGAGAGAGAGAGAGAGAGAGGGAGAGGGAGAGGGAGAGGGAGAGGGAGAGGGAGAGGGAGAGGAAGGGAGGGAGAGATCTTGAGTATCAAGGCCTTAAGGGAATCGGAACATGAAGTTACCAAGGCCCTGAGACGGGTGCTGCTTGCTGTGTTTGAGAGACTGACTATGTTGGTAAAAGGTGGAAATTGGCAGGTGAAGACGTGGTGAGGTCCCAGCAGGGGAGGGAAATCAGGGGAGGGACCTGCTAATGAGAAGACACTGTGTTTTGAGAGTGATGCTCACATAAGGCAATCGTTTGATGGAGAGCAGGAAACTGTTCCGGTGGGGCACAGGGTGTCACTGTGCAGTTCAGGCCTCCTGTCTGCCTCCTCAATGTGCTGTGTTTGCCACCATGTTCAGATTAAACCTTAGAATGTTGTTCTTTGGAGAATGTAGTAATCAGCTGGGCGGGGGTGGCACATACCTTTAATCTCAGCACTCGGGAGGCAGAGGCAGGTGGATCTCTGTGAGTTCGAGGCCAGCCTGGTCTACAGAGTGAGATCCAGGACAGGCACCAAGACTACATAGAGAAACCCTGTCTCAAAAAACCTATGTGTGTGTGTGTGTGTGTGTGTGTGACTGAGGTGTTTAAAAATGTATCTATCATCTACCTGTCTACCTATCTGTCTGTCTATCTATCTATTTATTTAGTATGTCTGAGTGTTCTGTGTATTTACAGTGCTTGAGGAGGTGAGCAGAGGTCATCAGAGCCCTGAGAAGTGGAGTTACAGATGGTTATAAGTAGTCATGTGGGTGCTGGGACTGAACCTGTGTCCTCTGCAAGGGTAACCAGAGCTCTTAACTGCTGAGAAATCTCTCCAAATCCCGACATCTAGGCTTTTGACAAAAAAAGGGCAACATTTGTCTTCGTGTGTGTGTGTGTGTGTGTGTATGTGTGCACACACACACATATGACTATGGGATAGCCTTTCAAATTTGAGACAGAAAAGCCATTAAATTGTACAAGCTGATGTTTGAACAAGCCTGTGTGGAGTTTTGGTGAATAACTTTAAAATCTTCTAGACAGTGCTGACAGTTTACCCTACCTAGATTAAGATATTCTGATGAATAAATACTCTCCCTATTCCATGAACATTCAGATAACCACGCTGCAGCAAAACTGTCAGCCCTTCAGAGAAGTTCCTGACTTTTGGCTTTAATTGCTCTCTTACCTCCCTCACCAAAGAAACCCCCAAAAGAAAGCAACAATAAGTCCAAAATAGTTCTCCAAGCTTTTACGGTTTTAAGAATGTAAAAATGGGGTAATTTCCAGTGCATCGTAATAGGACAATTTTTGCAGACTGTGTGAATTCATCAATGTGCTGCAGTGTCTGCTGAACTGCTGAAAGGGTTTATATACATGTAAACTCTTATTATCAAAATGTTTAAAGAATCGGCGCTTCATCCTTATAGCTGTAATTAGACTGCTTGGGGCTGATGGGTCTGTGCTTATTATCTTCTGTTCCCTGCCTGCCTCCTACGGCCTCCCTTTTGTTCCCAAAATGATTTGTTCTCATTTTCTCTGTGGGTGGGGGCAAAGGAGCAGAGCTTGAAACTTGAAATTAGTTGTAAAAATCGTGTTGCGGATCCAGAGGTGAACTTGACTACACTAGGTGTCTTTTCATGTTACCAGAATAGGGAACTGACTGGAATAGAATTTGGATTTTTCAATGTTCCCATTATTATTAGTATTAATCTTAGCATACTTTGCAGTAAGTCCAAAGTACAGACAGGATAGTTCCAGTGAGAATTCACATTCTGTTGCAAATAGAAAATAAATAGCAATATTCTTAATTATTGTTTTCTGTCAAATGTAATAAGAAGGGCCTTTTTAATAGCTGTTTTGACTGTTACAAAACTAATGTGTTAGCTGAGTGTGGTGGTGTATGTCCGTAATCCCAGCTACTCAGGAGACTGAAGCCGAAGGAACTTTAGTTCAAGGCCAGTCTGAGAAACTTAGTGAGACCTTGTCTCAAAGTTAAAAAACAAAAAACAACAAAAAAAAAAACAAACCAAAAAACAAACAAAAAAAACCACACACACACAAAACAACACCAAACAAAACAAAACTGGCTAGGGATTGTTTAGTGGCACAGAACTTTCTTAGTATGCATGAGACTCTGGGTTCTATTATCAATACTGCAAAAGCGCCCAGGTCTAGTAATATATTAGACAATTTGAAAAGCAAAATAAACACTTAACTAAATAGTAATTATCCACCATACCATCCCCAAAGATAATTTCTTATCACCTTTTAGCAAATATTCTTACAATTTTTCAATTAGACATTTCCATATATATATTTTAAATAAATTGATTGGATCATTTCATAGCACAACTTAACCCAATAATGTATTTTTCTGAATCTTGGTATTTGTATTTGTTAAATAGAAATGTGATGGTTGATCTTGGTTGTCAACTTGACATGTCTAAGAAAAGTGAAGCGCAGCTGAAAAACCTTCTCCATCAGAATGGCCTGTGGGCATGCTGAGGGACATTTTTTTTTTTTTTTTGGTTTTTCAAGGCAGGGGTTTCTCTGTGTAGCTTTTGGAGCCTGTCCTGGAATTCACTCTGTAGCCCAGGCTGGCCCTGAACTCACAGAGATCCGCCTGGCTCTGCCTCCCGAGTGCTGGGATTAAAGGCGTGCGCCATCGCCGCCGCCGCCACCGCCGCCTGGAACATTTCCTTGACTGATAATTTTTGTAGGATGGCCAAGCGCACTGTGGACGGTACTACCCCTAGGCAGGTGGGGTGAAATAGGTATCCCCGGGCTGTAGGCAAAAGGTAGCCGAACAAGCCAGAGGAAGCAAGCCAGTAAGCAGCACTCCTCCATGGGCTCTGCTTCAGTGCCTGCCTGCCTCCAGGTTCTGGTTTCAGCCCCTGCTCTGACTTTCTCCCATGTTTGGTTAGTGTTTTACCATAGCAACAGAAAGCACATTAAGGTAGGGATAGAATACAGACCACATACGGCAGACACTAAGCCCTCCGCTTCAGATGCTACTCCTTTTTTTTTTTTTTTTTTGAGCTGAGGACCGAACCTGGGGCCTTGTGCTTGCTAGGCAAGCGCTCTACCACTAAGCTAAATCCCCAACCCCGCTACTCCCACTTCTAACAATGTAAGGAGTCAGTGTCATTTCTAGGCCAGAGGATATAAGTATTTCCAAGGTTGCTTATGGATGTTATTAAAATCTTTCTCAAACTGTGTTACCAGTGACGTGTGAGAACGTTCTGCCTTGCAGCGGTAATTAACTGGGGATGTCATAATTTTTTCAATCATTTACAGGTTGGTGGGGAAATTTGCTGTTTCATCTTTTCGAAATTTGCTTTTTAAAAGTTATTAAAGCACCAGCGTTTTCTCAGGCTGGTGGATGCTCTGTTCCTTTCTTCTGCATTCCCCACTTGGGGCTTTGAAAGAAGCTGAGATTTAAAAGCAACAGACAAAACTGTGCTTTGATCTAAAGTGGGCCAGGGGAAGGGCGCTGTTTTAGTTAAAATTAAAGATTCAGCGAGGCATATCCTTTTCCTTCTGATGGCTGACGCCCCCACATTAGGAAGGGTGTTAGAGAAAGCATTACACTGACCTGGATGCAGAGTGTCTTCATGTCTTACTTTTTTTTCATTTCCTACAATTGTTTCTGTTTCAGAGAAGCACAGGCCGGCCACACATCATCCAGAAAACCTTGGCAGGACAATATTCTAAGCAGATGAAGAATCTCAGTAAGTTTTAATTAAAATAGCCGTGATATGTGGTGCAGACTGTGACTTGACAGACCGCTGGGGTCGTGCAGGCTGGTTGGGAAGGGAAATTGGTTTGAGAGCTGGGGTCAGTAGTGTGGGTGAGGAGTGGAGTCCCAGCTGAGCCTTGCGTGGGATGAGGCATGGAGAGTTGTTTCAGTGGCAGCGGCGACAAATGAATCTCTGGCGTGAAGCTGGGCTGGGAACCTGAGTGTGGCAAATGTAAATGAATGATTACTTCAGGGCCAGGCAGACTTCCGTGTTTGCTATTCCCCGGCCATTCTGTGTGGCTTTCCCCATTCACCCTGCCCTGGAGCGTCTGTAGCATGCTAATGTGGGCAAAGGCTTCTTTGGATTTCCTGGGGGCATGTGATAGTATCCCTATATCCTAATGCCCAGGGTCTTTCATAATTTATACAAAACCTTATGCCACATATCATTTTAAATTCTAAAATAAACTGGGCACACGTAGTAGAGTTCTTATGAGATTGTTAAATGGTTGTAGGTCAGACAACCACCGTCGTCTAATCAACCTTGGACACCTCACATTTTTCATGAGGAGAAGAAAATAGCTTTTGAACTGTCTTTGTGAGTGTGACATGTTGAACAATCAATGCACTGTTTCACTGAAGGCTATTTTGGCTTTGTGATGACATTTATTATTAATGGCACTGTGCCTTCGTGTAATATTTGAAGACTATTCTCAGCGGAACGCTGTCGAAACCCATTTGATGTTCATTTTCCTCTTACACAGGCACAGATGGCAGTGACCGGTGGCCTTTGCTACCTGAGTTACAGTGGCTGAGGAGAAGGAAGAGAGCTGTGAATGTGAGTGTGGCCTTGGGCCACGGGGCTTTACCCTTTACCTTTGGGAGTCTGCTCCCTCACTATCTAAACGTTCCCCTTCAGAGCAGAAACAGCACAAAGAAGCCTCCATCTCTCGAGCATCTCTAGCACAATGTTATTTTAGCCTCCTCTCCCTATTAACGATTCAGCTGATTAGAGTGTCCTGTGAACCCTGATGTCATGTAAAACCATGTCTTGTTTTACTTCTATATTCAATGTGTTTTTCTTATGAAAGTTGGAGTGCATTTTTTTTTCCTATTGAAAAGCACAGTAGGGCTGGTGAGACAGTTAAATAAGCTTGATCACCAGAGTTCCATCCTGGGGACCGATTGGTGGAAGGAGAGGATTGATTCCAGTAGTTAACCTATGACTTCTGCATGTACTCACCCTCCCCATACAAACAAACAAGCAAGCAAACAAACAAACAAGCAATAGAGAGATTGCACAACAGCTTTCGAGATCATATGGCTTATACAATGTCATATAAAACATTTCTGTTAAAAATTTAGGGAGAGTTGGGTTTTGAAATATTGGCTCATCAAGTTTATTTGTATTTCTTCCAAATGAAAATGAAAAACTCTGTTCAACCAAATTTGAAAGGTGGATGAGTTTTTCAGAACAGAATGACAGGATGTCGTTTCTCTGTTGGTGATAGGACAGTGGCTAAATAAGTCTGGTAACTGTTATATGTCTTTTGTGCACTGATAACTACATAGGGGTGTTGTAACTAAATATGTTCATAGTCTTTTTGTAGTAGATTAGAAGGCTGCAGTGATTGGGACTGTTTAGTAATTACATGGTGAATGCCATGTAACCAAGAATTAATTCTACAGCTTATGGGTTACATAGTAATTCACTAGATAGCTTAATGAGTAATTATAGCACAAATTATACATTTTAGATAATACTTAGTTGAGTGTATTTTTTTGTGTTAAATTAATTAGACTCCCCAGTGATCTACAAGTTAGTTCAAGTTTGAATCATCTTCTAGGACAGTGTATATTGGTATGATGGTAATCATGAATACAGTGTTTACACTCACTTATTTAGAACCCTTTACTTATTCTTGAAGATGCTTATTCTTGGCTTACACAGCTTTCCTTCTACCCCAGTCTACTCCAGACTGGTCTGTTATTGTGTACACAAAGAAAAAGAACCGTCATTATTAACTTTTCAATTATGAAAAGAAATAAATGTGAACGAGGAGTTCAATAGTCTTTATTCCTAAATTGTTACCATCAACCTTTTTTTTTCCTGTGAGTAGCTAGAAATCGGCACACTGTTCCTAGACTTCTATTCCATTCAGTTAATTCTTGTTGACCACTCTGACTCCTATTTCAGAGATGCCCAATTTTCTCATGAAATGATGTAAAGTAAATTTCCTTTGACATTTTAAGTAAATATGAATATTTTATTGTCTAATGCCATAAAAAGGGAAATTGCCTTATTTTTTAGCTACTCTGCTGTGCATTTTCCTCTAATTTTACACAGTAAAAACCCACACAGAAACAACATGACCTACTTCCCATTTTGGTGAGCAGAGATAGTGAAGTTGTTTTTTTCTAAATTCTTGTTTGTTCACCAACACTTTTTTTTTTTTAAATTTTTATTTTATTTGCACGAATGCTTAGGCTCCGTATATGTCTATGCATCACATGCATGTAGTACCAAAGGAGGCCAGAAGACAGTATCAGATCTCTTAGAACTGGAGCTACAGACAGTTGTGAGCTGCCATATTGGGTTCTGGGAATTGAACCCAGGTCCCCTGGAAGAGCAGCCAATGCTCTTACCTGCTGAGCCATCTCTCCAGCTTGTTCATCAACACTTTATAGTCACGTATGAACAATTGCCTCACCAGGCTTCTCTTTGGGTGTTTATAATATAGGCAAGGAAGAGTCCTGAAGTTCAAGGCTTACCTGTCTCTTGACTGAGAAATAGAGATGCTTTATGCCAATCACTGTTCTGACCATGCATTTCTTTTTTCTTTAGCCATCACGTGGTGTGTTTGAAGAAATGAAGTATTTGGAGCTTATGATCGTTAATGACCACAAGACGGTAAGAATACAGAATCGATGGTGTCTTAGTGACTGTTCAATTGGCTTGAGGAGACACCACGACCAAGGCAACTTATGAAAGAAAGCATTTAATTGGGGCCTTGCTTACAGTTTCAGAGGGTGAGTCCATGATCGTCATGGAGGGTAGTGTGACAGGCGGGCATGGTGCTTGAACAGTAGCTGAGAGCTTACATTTGATCAACAAGTAGGAGGTGGGGGCAGGGGATGGGGGGTGGCGCGGGGCTGGCATTGGCTTTTAAAACATCAAAGCCGACCTCCAGTGACATATCTCCTCTAACAAGCCCATACTTCCTAATCCTTCCCAAAACGGTTCCACCAACTAGGGACCAGTCATTCCAATAGATGAGCCTATGGGAGCCGTTCTCATTCAGACCACCACAAATGCCAATAGCTTGTTAAACAAGAAATGCATTTCACTTTAACTGTTGTCTGTAGCTTAATAAAGTACAGATAGTTAGACACAATCACTTGGTGATTCTGAGCACTGTGCTTCTAGATGAGAAAGAGACAGTAACTAATTCTACAGCTCCAAATTTATCTTTTAAGTAGAGATTATAATGGGTAGATTTACCAAGATGATGTTTTTCACTTGTCCATGTTTAAAATTCTTACTGTCTACTTTTCACATCTGTGTGTTTGGTCACTGATTCATTATTTTAGTCCATTTTATGTATATACAATTTTCCATTATTTTATGTATATATACATACATATATTTATATATACACAGAACAAAGGCATGGAAAGTGTGTGTGTGTGTGTGTGTGCG
>CABHPQ010170112.1:2548-36830 GCA_902168405.1 Peromyscus aztecus
CAGGGGTGGGGGTGGGGGTGGGGGCCGCCCGCCCAGCTGATTGGTGGGTTTGGGGACCCGTGTGCAGGTTGTGGCTGTGTGTGAGGAAAAGGTGAGAACACTGTGCTGTGCAACCCGGCTTCCTATCGCTGCAGGATCCAGACTGTGGTTTGCACGAGTTTGTGGTGACTGGGGCAAGGGCAGAGGGCAAAGGCTAGATGGGAACGGAGAAAGGGAGGTCGACTGATGGAAGTGACCTGAGGGTGCCTGTGTGCTCCGGCTGCAGGAGTTATAAAGGCGATGTGTCTGTTAGGAAGCTTTCGGAGTAGAGACTTTCTTCGAGGGCCCTGGATCCAGTCATCTTTACGTCTGTGTCTTAAGCGGAATTCCACCTGACATCCTAGCCCATACAATCTTCCCTGGAACACTTGTGCCTGTCACAGAACTCTGGTTTGCCCACCCCTGTGTTTATTTAGGATAATTTTCTTAAACCTTTTTCTCCCATTAGCAAAATGTATTTTTATTCTTAGCTTTTATGTCTCTGATAGCTTTGTCACGTGTTCCTTTTTCTTTATGTGTGTACTCTGGGTCAGGTCTCCTAAAACATAAAAATATTACTTGCTGGTGAATAGGCTGTTATTACACACATGGACCTTAAATACAATCCTGGTGAAAACTTGGGGGAAAAGAGAAGTAGAGACAAAGCATCCACTGTACAGAATATGAAAGTCATCATGAGCCAAATGTTGGTAGAAACATGGATGTAAAAAAGCCATTGTGCTGCGATCTCAGCGAAGTTTTTGTTTTTTGAAGGCAGCCCTTATTAAAATAGTATGTCTGGTTTGTGTTATAGCACTATCAAGATACAACTTAGAAGAAATTAAATTGGCAATTTAACAGAGGAGAGAAGCTACGGTGTACATCACAGGTGCGGCTTGGAGTCTCCTTACTGATGACAGTAGAAAGGTGAGTGAAGTAAAGAGGAACTGGTTAAGCATAAAAGAGCCAAACATGGAGATTTAGAAAATTCCCTACCAATATTCACTAACAACAGCAACAACACAAAGCCCCTGTTTTGTCTTCAAATTGTATAAATCTTTTGCCTTTTTGTAAGAGAGTGCATGCAAAGGGAACACCATGAATTCAGCTCAACAACTGCAGATGCAAAGCAGCAGCATCTTTCTTGTGAATTCCACACAGCATCTACAGTATCTCCACTAATTGAAGAAGGCGACATGACTTCTCATTTTGCCTTGAACCAACTGTGTACTGTGATTGTGTTCCCCAAAGCGTATGTGTTACAAACTTCTCAAATTAATTTGCTGATGGTATGGTGGAGTTAGAGCCTTTGGGAAGAAATTAAATGAATTACTGAGATTTCCCCCACCCCCATCCCATCATGACTGGTCTGCCTGACAATGCAAGAACTATGATACACCTAGATTAAAGTAGTCATCCAAAAAGAACATTATTTCCTTATTTACTCTTATTAGACTGACAGCCCTGATTGTGCAGTGACTTTCTTCTGAGAGAAAACTGAAGTCCTACAGTTCCCTAACTCTTGTCATGTGATGTACTCTGCTATATGATACATAAGAAGGTCCTCACCAAATGACCACTGTCGGTGGCCATGTCAGAGAAACAGCAGGTGGCCATTGAAGTTCAGGTATCAGCCCACCAGAAGAAAACCTCTCTGATAGGTATATCTCATTTGAGCAAGGCTTGCAAGGATACAGACCCCAGAATGTCTTTTGCTTCTGCTGTGTCTTTGCATGTTTGCTGTTGCTCTCTCTCTCTGATATCTGACATTGGTTGAACTGGGTGTGGGGAAATTCACCATTGCCTGTATTGTAGTGTGTTTATCTGATGAAAACATCCCATCCTACGGGGCATTTATAATCTGTGGATTGCCAGGAAGATGACTTCTTCTTAAGATGTATAATTTTGATGAATAAAAATGAATATGAGGATATGCTACACAGTCAGCCCATGAGTTTCCCCTAAGAGCTGCTTCTGAAATTCTTTATACATTTTGGAGATCAGCTCTCTGTCAGATGTGGGGTTGGTGAAGATCTTTCCCCATTCTGTGGTCTGCTGTTTTGTCATTTTGACAGTGTCCTTTGCCTTACAGAAGATTTTCAGTTTCATGATGTCCCATTTGTTAATTGTCAATCTGTGTCTGTGCTACTGGTGTTCTATTCAGGAAGTTGTCTCCTGTTCCAATAAGTTCAAGGCTATTTCCTACTTTCTCTTCTATCAGGTTCAGTGTGTCTGGGTTAATGTTGAGGTCTTTGATACACTTGGACTTGAGTTTTCTGCAGGGTGATAGATATGGGTCTATTTTCATTCTTCTACATGCTGACATCCAGTTAGAGCAGCACCATTTATTGAAGATGCTTTTGTTTTCCATTGTACAATTTTGGCTTCTTTGTAAAAAAAAAAAAAAAAAGAAAAGAAAAATCAAGTGTCCATAGGCGTGTGGGTTTACATCTGGGTCTTCAATTTGATTCCATTGATCCACCTGTCTATTTGTATGACAATACCATGCAGATCTTATTACTATTGCTCTGTAATACAGCTTGAAATCAGGGATGGTGATACCCCCAGAAGTTCTCTTATTGTTCAGGATTGTTTTAGCTATCCTAAGTTTTTTGTTTTTCCATATGAAGTTGAGTATTGTTCTTTCAAGGTCTGTAAAGAATTGTGATGGAATTCTAATGGCGATTGCATTGAATCTGTAGATTGCTTTTGGTAAGTTGGCCATTTTAACTATGCTAATTCTACCTATCCATGAACATGGGAGTTCTTTCCATCTTCTGATCTCCAATTTTTTTTCAAAGACTTGAAGTTCTTGTCATACAGGTCTTTCACTTGTTTGGTTAGAGTTACACCAAGATGTTTTATATTATTTGTAGCTATTGTAAAGGATGTTGTTTCCATTTCTTTCTTTCTGAGCCCATTTATCATTTGTATATAGGAGGGTTTCTGATTTTTTTTTTTTTAGTTAATTTTGTATCTAGTCACTTTCCTGAAGGTGTTTATCAGCTGTAGGAGCTCCCTGGTACAATTTTTGGGGTCATGTATGTATAGTATCATATCAGCTGTAAATAGTGATACTTGGACTTCTTCCTTTCTAATTTGTACCCTCTTGATGTCCTTAAGTTGTCTTATTACTCTAGCTAAAATTTTAAGTAGTATATTGAGTAAATAGGGAGCGAGCGGACAGCCTTGTCTTGTCCCTGATTTTAGTGGATTGCTTTAAATTTCTCTCCATTTAATTTGATGTTGGCTATCAGCTTGATATATACTGCTTTTATTATGTTTAGGTATTTCCCTTGTATCTCTGATCTTTCTAAGACTTTTATCATGAAGGGGTGCTGGACTTTGTCAAAGGCTTTTTCAGCGTCTAATGAAATGATCATGTGGTTTTTTTATTTCAGTTTGTTTATACGATGGATTGCATTGACAGATTTTCATATGTTGAATCATCCCTGCATCTCTGGGAAGAAGCCCACTTGATCATGAGATTCTATTTCTCTCTTGCTCTAGTCTGTCTCTATCTCTCTATGTGTGTCTCTCTCTGTCTCTGTCTCTCTCTCTCTCTTTCTCTCTCTAGATATACATCTATCTCACCTCTAGTCATACAAGTTATATTGAAACAAGAACTTTGCTTTGAGCATTACTCTGCTTTTGTTATAGGTCTGGGCTCATCCACCAATTTACCAGTCTGACTCAAGTTTTAATTTTAGTAAAATAGAGGGCTTTTATTTAAAAACCTGGCCAGAGCCAAACCAGAGAGTTCTTTAGGTAAGGCCTCAGCTATTGTTAGTCCAAGTATTTTAAAGGCAAAATCCACAACATTATAATTTGGGGGAGGCAAGTTAATGCATATCCTGTCTAAGGGCGGAGAAAGCTTGATTTTAAAACAGATGTCCATGAGATGCCTCAGCCATCCAAGCAAGCAAGAGAATGTTTCATACAAAAGCTAAACTTAGCTATTAGAATGTTAATCTTGTAACCTATTACCTTGTAAGAATGGCTGAGGGAGTGAAAGATTTTGCAACAATCAGCAGTTTTTAAGAATAGCCCAACTGCAGCAAGAAGTCATCCATCTTGGGCAAGTTAGCTGACATGATACATTCAAGATAAGAGCAACTTCCTAATGGCTTACAGGCTAAAAACAATTTTGTTTTTACAAGTCTTTTCAACACAGTAAATTATCATAATGTTTACCATCACATTAGCATGCTTCACACTGACACACCCAATAAATGTTAAAGATTCCATTTTTGTGTGCATGTTGAGAAGCATAGCCTAAAACCAAATTTCCTCAGCCAGTGTTTTAGAATTTAAAATATTCAACATTTATGCTATAAAGTACTTGGCATTATTTCAGAAAACTTGTTATAATACAGTTTTTTTCCAAAAGCAAAATTATCAACCATAAAAGAATTCTACTGATCAAAGTTTCCCTCCTCAGTCCTCCTCTGAAGGATCTTCAATAGTCAACAGGTCCAGCTGATTTGAAGAAGATGGCAGCTGTTTTTCTCAGGGGCTTGCCTTCTACAACACTAAACATGTAGACATTTCTGCTCTTTCATGAAGACTGCAGAGTATTTGCCCTTAACAGTTTTCAAATATATTTTAAATCTGATTCGTGCTACTTATTCCCACATGTCTGCCCAGGACTAGACATAGAATGCTGGCTTCAAGTTACTGTAGGTGACAGTTTACTTATTACATTACAATTCCAACTTGCAAAGACATACAGTCTTGAGGTACAGAGAGTCTAGTGTTACAAGATAGGGTTTTCCTGTCTTACTCCTTCACCTGCTTTAACGGGGTGACTTTGGTGGCTTACAATGTGATGGTAGCGTTCTCTTCTTACAGGTACTACCACAATTCTCCTTTCTTAGTCTCATGGCTTTGTAACTGTGTACCCTGAGAACATCCCTTTTATCCTTTGGAAAGTTCAGGATAACTTCTGGTCATCTTCTTCCTCTCAGAGAACTGAAGTGATTGGGCACAAAAAGGAATTTCTGCAGTTTCCTCTTCAGGCTTCTTCACCATGGAGCATGCATTCACTTACTTCTCATTGCAGCAACAGGATAAATATAATCTAATATTTAGTAGATTTCAGTAGCAGCAATATCACAAACCATGTACATATGTATCAGATAAATTAAACATATTTGTCATAGTGTGGGCATATAACATCAGAATAATCACTCTACATGACATATAAAATGAACTTATCTCAAATGATGTTACAAGCTAAGAATAAAACATGTAAATGCAAATGCCTTAACAAAATTGGAACACCACTACAGAGTCATCCTCAGCCAGGTATTCTTCAGAAAAAAGTTAAGAAACTGTCAACACTAGAAACTATTGTCATCTCCAAGGGGATTAAAAAATAATTTCATCTAGAGTCAGATGTGAGTGACCATAGCCCAGGAACATAGACGTGAGTTACCCCAAATTCAAATTCCATGTTATAACATGGTAACAATTTTATAAACTTTTTTAATAACAGAACAAGGAAAACGATAATCAAAACACTTTTCAAAGACATTAGTGGAAACATCAGGTAGGCAGGTTATAGAAAAGGGGGGAACTTCAACTCCAGTCCTCTGATGCTCTCTTATCTATATTCATAGATTTCTACTAGGTATAAACTAAGGTTCTGTCTGTACATTCCCAAGGATTTACTTATAATCACAGAGATGTTAGGTCACATACAGAGTTGGGTAATAATCTGCTATAAATTGACAGAAGATGGCTCATGGTAATTTGGCTCTGAACTTGCAAAATTACAGGCTTGTGGTCATGACTTCTTTCCATGCCATTCACTAAACAAAACCATGAGCAAAGACAATGCAAAAAATAAGGTTTGTTTAGAGAGACCAGCTGCCAGTCAAAGAAATCACATTTCATCTTCTGATTCATCTTGCTGTTCATGATTTTTCAGAAGTTGAGTTTCTGAGGTGCAGAGCTTGCTAAGTCTCCACTTAACCAACCTGAGTAGAAAGAAGACGATCTCTGGTTAGATGAAATCTAAAATTAAACCTTAAGGCAATGTAAATCTACAGCAAAAACAACTTCAGATTATTTGTATACCTGGAGACACAACTCTAAAAGGAAAATAATTTCTATTTAGCTTTGAGCTATTGAAAAATTATGTAGATAAAAGTAAGGTATAAGTAAACAGATAAAATATGGGTTTTCAAATTTATCACATCAGAACATAATTTTGATTATTTCTAAAACAAACAGGAAAATCTATAATCTGTGCAAGCCCAGGTGAATCTGACAACAGTGGAGTTCCCACATTAGGACCACAACAGTCTGTATATTACAAGAAGATGGCTTTTTCTCCAAAGAGTGTATATGGAGTCATTACCTTCCTTGTAGCTGATAGCCAAAGTTAACTTAAACCCCACAAGTCTGGGCTGGATTTCAGCTATTCCTTGTAACTTCAAAGAAGTGCTTTTGTAAGCAGGGCACTGGCTGTTCAACTATAGGTGACACTCATATACACAATAAATTAAGAAGCTGAGAGAGGTGGCAAGCTCCTTTCCAGTAGATGGCCAACCCTCTAATCCATGGGCACATGAAGCAATAATTAGACTCAGTGGTGATTTAAAAAAAAAAAAAAAGAAGAAGAAGAAGAAGACATGGAGTTGGAAGAGGGATGTGTCTGAAGAGGTTTTGGAAGAATTAGAGGTGGAAAAGTGGGGGTGGCGATATCAAAATGTACTGTATATTCTCAAAGAATCAATCTGTTTTTAAAGTACACAGAAGTACTCTCTAACCTATGCCTGTTGGAATACTTTGAAACAAACTCAAATGGAGGCTTAGAAGAAGTGGTGATTGCAGTGACCCACTCTAGAAGATCTAAAGCTTCCTAGTGGCCAAAGCTGAGCCAGTTCTCGACTTCTATGATGTGAGAAATATTTATGTGAACCATGCACAGTTTTTTCCTATATATGATTACCATAAGGGCATTGTATACTGCGACCATGTAAGTAGAACATAATTTCCATAAATTAGAGATATATGCAAACAAATTTGGTAAATGAAATTACCAAAATCATTCTCACTTTATGAGAAACTTCTTTAACGACCTACATTTTTATTTTAACTTTCTGCCTTCCATCTTTTGGTGAAGTTTGGGCCTGTCTCAAACAGATTCCCATCAGGAAGACAGACAGGAAAAAGATGCTTTAGTGGATGAATGTACTTTTCACTTAAATATTTAAGATGAAAGACTTCTATTTTTTTTTTCTCCTTCTCCAAGACAAAGACTTGGTGGGCCTTTTTCCATCAGAGGGAACTGTTCTGGGGACCTTTCAAATCGCCTACCAGGGAGGTGCAGGTGAATGTGCTGCAGGATGATGGATGTGTCAGAGGGACATCACAGACAGCTATTCTAAGTATGAATCACCATTTACTGTTTTGCTGGCAATTTCTGTGTTTCCAGATAATTTTATCCTATACTACTTTGTCTTGTGGGACAGTAGTAGAAGAAATTAATTCATGAAAAAGATTTGAACTTTAAGATTAACTCAGTTGAGTCTTAGTGATCATATCTGATGAATGAAAGTCATTAACTTACCAGGTAACAAGAGCATAATTAATTCCAATGATGGCATAGGTCAATGCATAATACAAGCAAAAGCGTAAGGTGAGAATCAGAACATTGCTATGATCAGTCAGGTCCCATGCATGGTCTCTATCTTGGGGATACAGGACAAAAGAAATCTGTGTTTCAAAAAAAAAAAAAAAAAGCATATAGAATAACCAAACGAATTATCAAAAACATTTATTCAGTGTACTTGATAACTAGATGATTGCCAGTGTCAGAGATAGCAAACATAAATCATATTTTCTACCTATTTTAATAACATAGACAACATTTACCTAGTTGTCTTTCTAAACTATCTCAAAAGAGTGCTAACCCCTAAGTGTGCCATTGTTATTAACCCCCTCACTTGTGCCAGTTCCAAGGCTCAGGGAACACCTCAGAAGAGGAGGCAGAAGGAATATAAGAGCCAGAGGAGAGGGAGGATTGCGATGAAATGCTGTCATCTGCATATGGCATGGCTGTCTCACTCATACACTCACAAAAGATATGGTTGTTTGTCCAAAATCAAGCCAAGCAAAATTCTGGTATATATGGAGGAAGTGCTTTCCAGGCCCTAACATTTACTGAGGAGTTGGTAGTTGTGAGAGAAGAATCATTCTCTTTAGAGGGGGTGGCCACCAGTAGATTCCCCACGTTGCAGTGGATGATCCCATGCCTGTGCATTTATGGGAAGCACTAATTTGACTCAGTAAGTTTTCAAAAAAGAGAAAATGTGAAGTTGGGAGAGAGATGGGCTGGGGAGGGATGCAAGGACTAAGAGGGATGAAATAGGATAATGATATGAATGAATATATGATGAATTGTATGATCATAATTCATTGTGTACATAAATGAAATTCTCATGAACGAAGAAAGTTGTTTTTAATATGTTAATGATCAGTAAACAAACGGAAGACGAATGACATCATTGGAGAAAGGTAAATCAAAATGGCAATGGATATAACTTGCTACTCACTGCAGTTGCAAGGGCAATCATAATAGTAAATTAAACAATAGCAAATATTAGTGAGAATGCAGAGGAACTGGAATCCTTAAGCCTGTAAAATGAAACCGTTTGGTGAAAAAGATTGACAGTTTCTCAGAAAGTGAAATTTCGAATTTCCATATGACTAGCATTCTACTCCTAGGAATGCCTCCAAGTATTCAAAAAACAATGTGTGCATAAATGTTCATAACAGCATTATGACTATCCAAAGATGAAAAAGAAATGAAATATTAATATATGTGGTAACACGGATAAAACTTAAAGATTATGTTGAGTGACAATGAGCAGAAACAATAGGCCCTGTATTGTCCTATTCGCTTTCATGTAAAACACTCATAATAGATGGGGTTAGAAGACAGATCCCGGAACCAAAGAAAAGGGAATAACTGCTAGTTGGGTGCAGGGCTTTTTTTTTTTTTTTTTTTTTTTTTTTTTTTTTGCATGGATGAGAATGTTTGAGAGGTCATTAGAGGTAGTAATGCATGACATTATAAACAGAATAAATATTGCTGAATTTTATCCTTTAAAGTTGTGTGTTCTGTGAACTTTATCCAATAAAATGATAGATGAGAGACCGATTGAATAATTTCAGGTCTCTAGAGTAAAATGAAATATAGGTTTTTGGATAATTATACAAATGATATGGTAAGTTGGCCATGTATCCATTGCAGTGCCTACAAGTTCCTTCCAATGGCCTTTTTGGAATTCATTATCACCTTTAATCTATTATCTTCATTTCCCAAATAATGAATTTATTTTACAGAAAAAAATAGGCACTTAGTCTATATTGATTAAAGCCTTAATTTCATTTCTTCCGTAAATTTCAAATAGTCTGAGTTAATCCGTAGAAACTGAGATTTTTTTTTTTTTACTTTAATCAGTTGTCCCATGTAGAGGTTCCCTGTGGTTGGAATGAGAACTACAACTTTTGTTATCTCATATATCTGATCAAGTGATATACGCCATGTGCTAGGCAGTTTATCCTCATTTATGCATGAGCTCTTTGCAATAATCTTTAGTCTTAAAGAAGTAACTTCAAAAGGGAGGTTTAATTATCTCTCCTAACATAAAGGGAAGTCTGGAGTTCAGAAACTTCCATAATTTTGACAATGATCAAAAACTTGTGAATGACCCAGGCAGTATTCCTCAGTAGGAGTTCCTGCCTTCTGTCTCTACTGCACACTCTCCATCAGGATCCATCCTCTCCGTATTGGTCAATATGGAAACACAGTGGACTGAACAACCAGGTCGGTCTGAAGCAACTCAGCAGTTTGAACAATCACAGCTGAGAAGGAAGTTGGTCTCATGAAGACATGTTACTATATTACCCCTAAAACACATATTTCCTACTCTGTTGACCATGATACTTGAGATACTTGAAATAACCTCACTACCCAAATACCTGCTTTCTGGTGGCCAAAAATCACTAGAACACCCTATTTAAGCAACATACTGCTTCCATCCCAGATATTGTTTAAATCTTTACGTGCATATCAAAGTAACTTATCAGACATCATAAAATATGTAATCATTGATTGAAATTCTGCTTTCAACATAATATTGATGTTAGAGAGTTGATATCATCAAATGGAAAGAGGCTGAGAGTTGAGAGCAAACAAATCCAGACTTAGATCCTCGTTCAAGCTTTTTGTTTGTTTATTTTTGGTCCTTTGTGAAACAACACAAGCCCTAAAGCAGTGATTCTCAACCTGTGGGTTACAACCCCTTTGGGGTCAAATGACTTTTGCACAGGGGTCACCTAAGACCATCCTGCATATCATATATTTACATTATCATTCATAACAGCAGCAAAATTAGTTATGAGGCCACAATGGAAATAATTTTATGGTTGGGAGTCACCACAGCCTGAGGAACTATATTAAAGGGTCATAGCATTAGGAAGATTGGGAACTGTTCATCAACTGCTGTAGATGAACGAGAGCAGTAACACAACATGAGGACTTGCATCGAAGTGTTGCAGCATTAGGAAGATTGGGAACCACTGTCCTAGAGCCAGTAAGTGATCTTAGGTAGAGATAAGAGGCTGCTTGACTTTCCCATTAGTCTGATGGCCAAAGTCTGAGTCTAGTACAGATTTCATTCAAAACAGAAAAATGCATGTCACTGCTTTCATCTTCAGCATTTAACAGTTTTCCAGGCCCCACATCTATCAATGGAATTGGCAAAGGGATAGGGTGAAGATGCTGGTTTTGGTAGGGGGCATTTGTGTTGTTTCTACCACGTGTCAAGCATATTCATCTCTTGGTCTGTACTCATCCAGGATACCTGTTTGAATTCCCATAATGTCCTGTATGTTGTGGCATTATCTCCACTAATATGGATGCCTGCCTGTTAAGCTAAGTTTATATGGAAATACTTAGCAGAGAATTGCCTAGTCCCATTATTGCGTGAGCCTTGCAAAATAGTTTAATCTTCTAGAGTCTTCCTATTGATAAGTTAGACATGATAATACCTAACTGTTACATTATCATAAACAAAGTGAAATACAGTGTTCATAGAAATCCAATAAAAGATAAACAATGCATACACCTATAATCACAACACTAAGGATGCTGAAGCCTTGAATTCTAGGATGTTGAGTTCAAGGCCAACCTGGGATAACTAGTGAGACACTCTCTCAAAAGAAATTTTTTTCAGTACAATGACAACTATACACTTGTTTCTCACTAAATAACAGGTTCCTCCTTTGCCTGCTTTCCATATGTTTCTGGAGCTTACTACTGATTAGGCTATAAGCCATCTTATTATCAAGAACTGATGATGACTAATAATCAATTCAGAGTTTCTACATAGTGGATAACCAGATGTGATAACAGTCACATTCTAGTTCCTGCTCAGCTGCTCTACCAGTGTTCCCACTAGGAAGCCTGAGGTCACTTAAAGACATTACCTCTTAAAGACCAACAGTTTCACTATAGACAGCATGTCATAGGAAAGTCTCTGGACTCCATAAGAAACTACCTCATCAACAAAGGAGAGAAGCCACAGGTAGAAACAAAATAGAGCCAGAGGCTTCAACTCACCTGATAGAACCACATCCCATGTAGCATTATGAAGCTTGACCTCAGGAGCTCCAGAACTACATTGTGCTTTGTGAGGAATTCTATGAAGGCAACCAGACCTGCCAGAAATATAGCAAAGCTCAACAGTTGGTGCCCAAAGGTGTCCACCAATGACCGGCCATGTGTGTGATTGTGGAAAATGAAAGCTAATAGGGTAGAAAAAAAAAAGGTTTTTTTTTAATTAAAAAACAAAGGTAACCAACTCACCAGTTCTCTCTCCCACCTCCTTTCCCTCTGGAGCCACAGAATTTTATACACCTATACAACTGATCAAAGGATGAGGTCCCACTGAGTCTCACAGAGTGCAACTTTGCAGCTTTTGTCCATTATCACCACCTATTTAGAATGCAATCATTGAAATTCAACCTTCCTTTTCCTTTTCCAACCTTTATTTTCTCCTCTAACATGACATTTTCAACTAACTGTATTTAAAGGCATTATTATGCAGGCTGGTGAATAATAAACATGACAGGGCAGGGAGCTACAATTCACATGAATATGCAGATGAATAAGCTGAAGCCAAAGCCTTGCCTTAAGGAATACAGTGCCCTGAAATAAGTAAACACACCCATAATTCACACCTTGAGAAGTGTGCCAATGCTATCTTCCAGAACTGATGATGACTAATATCAATTCAGAGTTTCTACATAATAGATAACCAGATGTGATAACAATCACATTCTGTTATCTATATAGGAAACATATAATAACTATAATGTTTCATTACATAAACATATTCCAGTTTCACCTTAATAGTTCTCACTAAACTAAAAGAGAAGGATGCTCATTAAAGATATAAGAACCAGACTATTAGCTGTTGCAATTCTTTTTTTTTTTTTTTTTCTGGCCCTTGTCCTTAAAAAGCAACCATCAAGCATTACTTTCTTCACATGGGAGTGAAGAACAGGTGCCCCTAACCACTTGTAGCTCTTAGAGCTCCATAATTAATCTACTTTTTCACGTGTATAATAAATGAAGAATCATTAAAGACCTTTTTCTCACCCACCTCAGTAATCTTGGAGAAAACAAATGAACAAAATATATGATTTATTTTTCATTAATTTCTCAAAATTAGGATTTCCACTTCTAATGTGATTGAAATTTGCAGACTCAACTTTCCACATCCTGGCCAAGTTTCACTGTATCAGTGATTTAAAAGCTAGTTGTCAGGAGGCAGAATCTATTCTGCTGCTAACAGCTAGCTATCCCAACTGAGCATTCATACTTCCATTACTCTCTGAGTTTAATTTTCATTATTAAAAGTATAAAGAAGATAATTGCTAAGAAAACAAAGAAAGAAGGTGATTCTTCAGGACAGATGTGAAACATGAATAAATCACATTAAATGGTTGTATCTGCCCAGTCTTGAGAATGAATCAGAGAAGAACCATCCTTGGCATCCTACAGAGAATAGCCAGATGTCTCAGTATGCCCCAGATACTTTGCCCTGTCAACCAAGACTGCACTAAGAAAGCAAAGATGTTTTATTTTACAGGGCTACCCAGATACTATGAGACAAATACAGAAAGAAAAAGAAAAGAAAACTCTACTTCCCCCTACTTACCTTCCACAAAGAAGGCACTTGATAACGTTAACTTGACCAAAGAGACTGGAAGTGAACTAATGATGAAACATAAGATCTTGGTCCCACCTAGTATTAGAAAGAAAACATATACGGCAAGATGATGCCAGTGCAGGATTAGGGTCAACTTGGATTCTTTATCTAAGAACTGATGTGTCTTCGAAAGTGCGATGTATAGACCAATTATTCCTGCAGAAAAGCATAACACAGTTGAGCAACACTCTACATAGTTTTACCTAGCACACACATGCAGGAAGATATGGCCATTGCTTATTTCAATCTACTATGTCCTCTTATAACATTACTTCCTCTTTGCGTGGTTCACTAACAGTTTTGTAGTGACACTTTAGGCTTTCTTAGAGGTTCAAATGCTAGTTGAGATAACCAGTTTTATAGTCACAACCAATGCTGATCATTTTGGTTCAAGTGTCTATTCCAACCTAATGTCCAAGGCTTATGAGACCGTCCTCTAGAGGCTGACTCTTCATTTCCTAGCTACCAGACCTTTGGATAGCTGCTAGGTAAAGGATTGGCCTTGGTTCCTGGGTTCAAAACAAAAATTCTTACGATTCAGCTTCCTCCAGCTAAGGATAAGCAAGAATCCCCCAATGGATGCAGCATGTGGTATAGTCAGTTTAACAACTATAGCACTTGAACTTTCATAGAGATGTTGGCTTACTTACTAACATATAAAAGTTTGCAGATAAATTCTTCTCTTTGGAAACAGTGTGAGTCCTAACAAAAACCTCTTTCCGTGAATAAAGCACAAAAAAACTTAATGGAAAAGCAGAAAGCTTTATCTTTTGTAAGAGGCTACAGTGAAACTAAAAACAGACCATTTTAATGGAATTCTCTAAAGCAATGGAAAGGCTTTGTAAATTATCTGGCCAAACTGCTTTCTTTAATTCAGGAAATTAGAGAAAAAAAAAAAAAGGATGAGATCATGAAGCAAGGAGCCCTGACTCTCCTTTATAACCTCTTTGCAATGATTTATTGAAACTTTCCAACAATCACTTGATTATTTTGCATCACCTGCAAATGGTTTCTAATAGGGTTTATTCTTTCAAGGATCAGAAAAAAACTGATATGAAATTATTTCAGAAGATCCAACCAATTCCACAAAGGACATTCATCATGATTTAGTAGGTAAATTAAATATTACAATTAATTTATTAAGAAATAGGCCTTCAGCTGGGCAGTGGTGGCACATGCCTCTAATCCCAGCACTCGGGAGGCAGAGGCAGGTGGATCTCTGTGAGTTCGAGGCCAGCCTGGTCTACAGAGCGAGATCCAGGAAAGGTGCAAAGCTACACAGAGAAACCCTGTCTCGGAAAAAAAAAAAAAAAGAAATAGGCCTTCATATAAACCCAAAATACCATATTGCTAACAAATTATATCATATGGAAATTGTAATTAAAATATTTAATAAATATTTGAATAAAATATTCAGCTCTAGATTTTTTAAAAAAAGAAAGAAAGAAAGAAAAAGAAAAAAACTTGTCTATGCATATAAAAATACCAAATTGAGAAAATACAACACAGTAAGTCAACTCACCTGTTGATGCCATGCCAATAATCACAATTCCCTCCAAAAGTTCTGCTCGAAAGAAGAATTCTTTGGTAATAAGGGAGGAAGACCTTTTTTGCTGTTTACAAACATGCTTCAGAATATTCTTTGTACTCCACCAAAGAGCCATGATAAGGAAAAATGTTCCAGCAAGCACATGACCTGGGAAATCCGCATGGACCTTCAAAGAAAAGAATATACAGATGATGCATATTTTGTTTCTGGAACATCACCAAATCATTTCTCATCCCCAAAGAGCAGACTAGCTAGCTTCTGGTAGTTATTAGCACATAGTAGATCATATTATAGTATCAGCTATGCCGATAAAATTAAAATTCACCTTGACACTTGATAGTGCACATTGTGTGAGATGTTTTAAATGACATCTCTAGCCTAACCTTCACAGCATACCCATGAATAAGGGATTAATATTCCATTTTCAATTGAGATATATGTTTACAAGAGTTAAATGACTTCCCCAGATCTCACAACTATTAAGCAAAATTTTGTTAGTTTTTAACACAACCCTCAAAATAGTTTCTTAAAAAGGCAGTATGCACTTCATTAACCACTTGTTCTTTAAATATAGAAGAAAGTAATGTGAAACCCTGACCTGATTGTTCAGTTTGAAATGTTGTGAAATTGCCTATGAATTTTTCCCACATACTTGATTTCAAAGTATCAAGGACCAAGTGTGTGAGAGAGATTGTTAGCATTCATTTAACATTTGTGTGTTTTTCCACACACCTTCTCCCCTCTCATGCAGGTGGATGGAAACCATTGTTCTAGTTCTAGGTAGGTGACTGAGTAAGGAATTGGCACATATCACTTCTAGGTTGAGTCACCGAAGTCTACATGATTCCCTCAGCTCTCTCTTTTGCATTGGCAACTTTGGTATGCCCTGACTGCAGCACAGGAGATTGTCAACATACTACTTCAGATTTCCAAAGAAATAACCTTTCACTGGTCAATGCTATAGGAAAGATGGTCTTGAACAGTGTGATTTTCTTTTTATTTTGTGTGCAGCCCTTTGTTCAAATATATTGTACCATCAAAGGAACAATGATGACACAATTTAGAATCATTCTATGGGCCTAATGCTAGGTAAGAGCTAAGCACAATTATGAAAGAGGATTTCAGGATGTCCTCTGATCAGAAAACTAGGATTCCTCAGTTCAGGGCAGACCTTGTGGGTTATTCCTCTGTGATTTAAAGGAAGCTCTGGAAGAAACTGTAAAGCTGACACAAATAATGGGAAGTATATCTCCAATTGCCATGGTCCATGGCATATTATAGCAGATCACAATTAATAATTCAGACATCAGCCGGGCGGTGGTGGCGCACGCCTTTAATCCCAGCACTCGGGAGGCAGAGGCAGGCGGATCTCTGTGAGTTCGAGGCTGGCCTGGACTACCAAGTGAGTTCCAGGAAAGGTGCAAAGCTGCACAGAGAAATCCTGTCTCAAACCCCCAAAAAAAATTTTTTTTTTTGCTGGGCGTTGGTGGGGCATGCCTTTAATCCCAGCACTTGGGAGGCAGAGGCAGGCGGATCTCTGTGAGTTCGAGGCCAGCCTGGGCTACCAAGTGAGCTCCAGGAAAGGCGCAAAGCTACACAGAGAAACCCTGTCTCGAAAAACCAAAAAAAAAAAAATTCAGACCTCGACCCATCAGATTAATAACTCTTTGATGGAGGAACCTCGTCAAGCAAGGCTTATGAGGCCATAGAATCTGAAAATTGGTTGTTTCTGTCTGTAATTTTTTCATGTGCTATTCTAACTCAGCCTGGATTGGTAGTGTATTTTCTCCATGAATATACTGGGTATATTTATCTGTGGATGGTTAGGAAGATGATTTCTTTTTAAGCTCTATAATTTTAATGAATAGAAATAATACTAGGATATTTGTTATAGCTCAGTCTGACATAGGAAAGCAATAGTATTCTCAGTTATAAAGACAGCTTTTTATACAATTAATTGACCTCAGAGCAAATTCAAAGTAGACTAGTTATCCCTACAAATGACCCTCACAAGCAGCTTTCTATTGTAATATGCCATGGACCATGGCATCTTGTTCTTTTTTACTTCTTCTTAAAATTTTTCTCTTCTTTTTTTTTCCTTTGTCTTTACAAAGTTATATACATTCCCAGCAGAAAACTCTTTTTGAGGGTCACATTACATTTCTTGGGTAAATAATAAGAAACAGAGTCATTCTGATAACACACATGAAATGAAATCACAAAATTTCTCTCAGATTTGGAATGTTATGCTGACCGGGTAGCCAGCATGACTGGGAATGACTGTCAGCCAAGCTCCCTGGTCCTTGCTGTTGTTCCCTTTTGGGGGAGGGGGCCAAGTAGGCACAGAGTCAATGACACAGACTCTGGGAGAATGTCAAAACAAGCTCAGTTTATTCAGTTAGAGGCAAGCCTTATATACCCTCCACCCCTCCCTGGGGGGGGGGGGTCTGATGAATATGCATCTGCTGGTGTGACATGGCTGTCTCTCATTAGTCCAGGTCATCTCCAGGTCACTTTTCAGCTGCTGTTGCTAAGGCCCTTAGGCAGACCCAGGTTGGCTCTCAGAAAGTATCTTTTTTACTTGGCTGGGCCTCAAGCCTGCTAGGGATGAGTCATCCCACACCTGGTGAGCAGATAGAAGGCACATAGCACTTAAGTACTCCACACCTTCTCAGGGGACAATGACCTTAAAAACATCCTAGGACCTAAACATAAAGTTAGTTGGCTGAACCTTGAGTCTTGTATCATAAAACTGAGATTAGAGTTTGGAATCCACAAGGATGACCCCACCTGGGAGTGCTGGCAGTGGTCTAGAGGGTACTTGGACTGGTCTACTCTAGTGACCAATCTAGTGAATATGACTGATGGAGGCAGATGCAGAGATCCATGGCCAGGCACCAGGCTGAGCTCCAGGAATCTAATCGATGAGAGACAGGAGGGATTCTGCAGGCAGGGGACATCAAGATCATGATGGGAAGATGTGCAGAGATGACTGGCCACACAGGTGGAAGCCCATGAACCGTAGACTAGTGACTGTGGAGCCCCCATGGGACTGAACTAGGCCTTCTGGATATGGAAGATGGTTGTTTGGCTTGAACTGTTTGGGGGGCACCCAGGCAGGGGAATCAGGATCTGCCCCTGGTGCATGGGCAGGCTTTTGGGAGCCTAGTGCCTGTGGTGTGATGCCTTGCACAGCCTTGGTGCAGTGGGGAGAGGCTTGGACCTGCCTAGGCTCAGTGTGCCAGGCTCTGCTGACTCCCCATGGGTGACCTTGATTTGGGGGATGTGGAGATGTGGGGTGGCTTGGGAGGGAGGGCTGGGGGGTGGGAGGAGGGAGGAGATGGGATCTGTGAGTGGTATGTAGAGTGAGTAGAAATTTCTTAATAAAGAAAAATGAAAATTTTTTTTTAAAAATTAAAAAAGAAAAAGAAAAAAGTTTATGCAGAGAGTCAGTTGCTGAGAGAATCTGTGCAGAGAGTTATGTCTTTAATGTTATCAGCCAGACTTTTGCAAGTGAAGAACTGGCACTAAAGTTGCTTCATGCCTGACCTTGGTTCAACAACCAGACACCTGGGAATCTGTCCTTGTGTGATTCATTTTCAGGGGCAACTGGTCTACTTTGAATTTGCTGAGGTCTTAAGTCAGCTAATCATGTAAAAAGCTATCTTTATAACTGAAAATACTGTTATTTTCCTATGTCAGCCTGAGCTATGAAAAATATCATCATACTATTTCTATTCATCAAAATTATACAGTTTAAGAAGAAATCATCTGCCTGACTATCCACAGATAAATATGCCCAATATACCATGGCAAAAATAGACTACCAATCCAGGCTGAGTTGTAATAGTACATGAAAAAATTACAGACAGAAACAACCAGTTTTCAGATTCTGTGGCCTCATAAGCCTTGCTTGATGAGGTTCCTCCATCAGAGATTTACTCATCTGATGGGTTGACATCTGAATTATTAATTGCCATCTGCTGTAATATGCCATGGACCATAACATCCATAAAAGACCCCAGATACTTCAGTCTACCCTTAAAACATCCAAATCATCTAAGAGTCAAATTCAGTATGTCTCACGGCAGTAAGCATAGGTTCTTGTCCTAACTCTATGGAATGGTTTGGTCCCCATCTTTTGGCTTCTCTAAGCACTCGTTCTTAATAAATAAAAAGAGAAGTTATCCCCTGATAATATAAGTGAAAATTGGCATCATTTCTTTGCCCATTAATTTGACAGTTAATAGAAGCACATGCCCTAGAAATTATACAGGTCCGCATCTCTTGTGTATATGTGAAAAAGTGGCATCGCTACATCAAGTGTGGAGAATAAAACTACAACTAACCTTAATTTAACTCACCCATAGATAAATTAATAAATAATATGCTATAACATAGATACAATATGATTATGGTTAAAGTATTTTTAGACAAATAAATGGCCCCTTCCAAGTTTGGTAGTTGTGAATATAACTGCTATTAACACTCATGTACAAGTTATAGTATGACTATAATTTCTTAATTTATTTCAGTAAATAATTACATCTGGCAATATACAGTGATTCTTAATTTTAAGTGTTTTATATTTTTAATATAATTTTAATTTATTATTTGAGATTTTCATGTATGCATATAATGCATTTTGATCATATTCACTCCCCAACCCCCCTCCAAATCCTCCCAGACACTTCTATATTCCCTTGGCAACTTCATGTTCCTTTTTTTAAATAGCTCATTGAGTCCAGTTGACGAAGCCCGTAAATGCATGGGCCATCCACTAGAGCATGGCCAACTCACCAAGGCAGATCAACTAAAGAAAACTGGCTCTTTTACCTAGCAGCATTAACTGTCAATAATTCTACAGGTAGGGTGGGGCTCATGTGCTTCCCTACCCTTGTGCCGAGATTTTTTTTTTTTAATTATTAAGGTGGAAGGAAAATTCAAGTTTCAAAATAATGCTATACTTTGGTGTAATTTACATACCATTAAAACACCTGAAATATAATATGATTCCTTTATAATGGTTTTCCTACCAAAGTAATCTACATATTCAGTGCAATCACCATGAAATTCTAATACAATTCTTCACAGAAATCAAAAAGATAAAAATGGAAATATACAGGCGGCGGTGGTGTATGCCTTTAATCCCAGCACTCGGGAGGCAGAGCCAGGAGGATCACTGTGAGTTCCAGGCCAGCCTGGTCTACAGAGCGAGATCCAGGACAGGCACCAAAACTACACAGAGAAACCCTGTCTTGAAAAAAAAAAAAAAGAAATGGAAATATAAGAGCTCTAAGATAGCTAAAACAATTCTGAATAACAAAAACAAAAAAAAAGCAGCTGGAGGTATTACCATCCCCAATTTCAAGTCATAGCATAAAATTATAGTAATTAAAAACAGCATGGTACTTGCTGGCATCACAAAAAGAGGTTCATTAATCAATTGGATATAATCAAGGACCTACATATAAACCCACACCTCTATTGCCACTTGATTTTTGACAAAGAAGACAACAATATACATTTGAGAAAAATCTTTAATAAATGGTGCTAGCCATACTAGATGTCTGCCTATAGGAAAATGAAAATAGATCCATATCTATCACCCTTCACAAAACTCAACTCCAAGTGGATAAAGGACCTCCACATAAGACCTAATGCCTTGACTCCCATAGAAGAGAAAGCAGGGAATAGGCTTGAACTTACTGATACAAGAAATGACTTTCTGAACAGGACCCCAATAACATAGCCGTTAAGACAATAAGTTAGACCTTATAAAATTAAAAAGTTTCTGTACAGCAAAGGACACCATCACTCAAGTGAAGAGACAGCACACAGAATAGAAAATAATCTTTACCAGCTTTACATCTGATAGAGACTTAGTACCTAGAATACATAAAGAATTCAAAAAATTTAAAAACAAAGAAACAAATATCCCAATTTAAAACTGTAACATAGAACTAAACAGAGACTTCTCAAAAGAAGAAATACAAATGTCTGAAAAATATTTTTTAAATGTTCAATATCCTTAAACAGCAATGAAATACAAACTGAAACTTCCTTGAGACATTCATAAAAATAAAATATTTTACAACTGTCAATACAGGGTGAAAAATAACAAAAATGGAAGAAATACTCTAGTTCAGACTCTTGGATTCTACATTACTGTAGCAGGCAGAAGAACTGTGTTGTCTGGTCTTAAAGGCCAGCTGCTCCTTTAGGATCCCTTGAAGAGCTCATTAAAAACAACCAATATCATTGCCTACTAGACCATACCCTGACCATGCAACATCTAAACTCCAGGCCTAGCCAAATTGCGTATACTGTCCTGAGCTTCCTGAACCCTCACATGCTTTCACCCTCCCCAACCCCCAGAGCTACCTCAGGTCACATGACCTGTGAACCAGTTCAGTATAAGTCTCCCCTTCAACTTTCCAACCCTCCAGGCTTGAACTTAGTCACATATCCTGTGCACCATCCCAGTCCACTGAGTCCCAGATACTAACATACCTGACACATATGCAACGTCCAGACCTAGCCCAGGATACACTTTTGTGTGTGTGCCTGCCCAACCTGGTGAATCCCTGGAACCAAACCTACCCAGAATATCCCCAACACAAAGGCCTAGCCTAAGTTGCACAGCCTGTACGCTGGCCTACCCTGCTGAGTGCCAAACATGCTGGCCCACCCAAGTCATCCTCACACTACTAGGTAAAGTTTGTACACTTGTCCCATTTGTATGTCTTCTGGCTTACCACTGAATTGGAATCACACCCATTCCTCCAATCCAAAGTAAACAAAGTATCTGAAGACTTGACCTACCAACTCCTCATACTTATCTGAAATTAATTAAGCTTGGTCAACAAATAAGCAAACTTCCACTCAATAGAAGCATCCTAGAATCTCAAATCAGACATACAACCGATGAAAGAAGTCCACATGTCTGAGTCTCATCACAAAAACACAAACAGTATGAAAGACCAAAGCACTATGTCTCCCCGTCAAATCCACCATCCTATAGAAATATTTTCCAGTGAGAATTAACTAGGTGAACCCTAGTGTAATAATATCTTTTTTCTGAAAATACCTTTTACCTCCAAGTAGACTGAACTTCTACCAGACCTGACAATTAACTTAATAAAATGCTTTGAGATCATTTAAAGCTTTTCACTCCATCTTTGATCCTACTGTGTTCCCAGCCTGCTTATGTTCAACCTACTTTGAAGAAAACAATGCAATAAATTTTCCTATGCTTTGTACTTCCCATGTAATCAGCTTTTAGAACCTACACTAAAAGCATAGCTCTAGGGTGGTGGCTGTGCAACCTTTAATCCCAGCAGTCAGGAGGCAGAGACAGGAAGACCTCTGTGAGTTTGAGGCCAGCCTTGTCTACAGAGTGAGAGCCAGGGCTGCTACACAGAGAAACTCTGTCTTGAAAAAACAGAAAAAAAACATAACTCTATAGTGGATATTTGCTCCATCTATGACCCAGCCCGTAGGGTATGGCCTCTTGGCTAGCTTAAGACCTGAAGAGCACATACTCAGGGCCCTTTTCCCTTGTATCTTCTTGGATAGTGGTGACTGAATTCGGTGGCATGAAGCAATGCAGGACCGGTCCTCAGCCTTCTAGGACTCTGTGATGGATTAGCCTTATTCTGCGTTAGTGAGTTGTTTACTCCATATAATTTCTTAATAAATAGATTCATTATTCAGTAATCTGTGGATTTCCTGCCATATAACTGTAATTTCAAACTACGTACTCTCCCATGCCATGACCCAGAAGAAAGAGAGAGAGGGAGGGAGGGGAGAGAGAGAGAGAGAGAGAATTGTGGTAACCATGTGCTGAAAACAACCAACAGAATGAAAGCAACCTTAAACAACAAATATCTAATAACAAACACACTAAGAAAGAGATCATGAAAACACTCCCATTCTCAGTAGCATCAAAGACAATAACATATCTGGGAATAAGCCTAACCAAGAAGGTGAAGGACCTCTACAAGAAAAACTTTAAATCTCTGAAGAAAGAAATTAAGGAATATACCAGAAGATAGAAAGACTCCTCAATGCTGGGGGATTGGTAGAACTAATATTGTGAAAATAGTCAATGTACAAAAAGCAACTTACAGATTCAACCACAACCCAAATCAAAATCACCATGACATTCTTCACAGAAACAGAAAAAAACATTCATATAGAACCACAAAATACCTCAGAGAGTCAAACCAATCCTGAACAGAAATAACAATACTCTAGAGATTACTATACCAGGTTTCAAGTTGTATTACAGTTATATTACAGTTATAGTAGGAATACCATAATACTGGCAAAAGCTACAGACAATAGAACAAAATAGAAGACCCAGATAGGAGTGCATATATCTATAGCAATCAGATATTTAACAAAGATGCCAAAACAAACACTGGAAAAAGATAACATCAGATGGTGCTGGGAAAGCTGTAATATAATGAAATTAGTCCTGAATCTATCATCATGCACAGTAATTAACTCCAAATGGATCAAAGACCTCACTATGAAATGCTAAAACTCCTAGAAGAAAACAGGCAATGCCCTACAAGATGTGGGTATAGGAAAGAGGTTTCTGAATAGGACTCCATTTGTCAAAGAATTAAGGTCAGCAATTGGCAGGTAGGAGTTCATAAAACTAAAAAACTTTGTACAGCAAAGGAAAGAGTCAACCAAATGAAAAGGAAGCCAATGGAATAGGAGATAATCTTTGCCAGCTATATATCTGACAGGGGATTAATATCCAGAATATACTAAGAAACCAAAAAAAAAAGTTAAAACAAATGACCCAACCTATCTGAATATAGAGTTCTCAAAAAAAAAGTGTCCAACAAAAGTCTTAAAAAGTGTCCAACATCCCCTGCAACTGAGAAAGTGTAAATGAAAACTCTATATCATCTCACCCCAGTCAGCATGGATAAGGTCAAGAAAACAACTGACAACAGATGCTGGAGGGGATGTGGGAAAGAAGAACCTACATTCACTGTTGGTGGAATTACAAACTGCCACAGCTACTCTGGAAACCCATGTATTGAATTCTCAAATAGCTAAAAGTCAAGCTACCATATGACCCAGCTATACCACCCCTTGGCCTGTGCCCAAAGGACTCAACATCCTGCTCCACAGATATTTGCTCAACTATGTTTGTTGGTACTCTATTCACAATAGCTGGGGAGTGGAAACAACCTAAACATCATTCAGCTGATGTCTGGATAATGAAAATGTGCTACATCTATACAATGGAATAGTATTAAGCTGTAGAAAATGATATAATGACATCTGCAGGTAAGTGGACCTAGAAGACATTATACTGATTGAGGTAACCCAGACCCAGAATTGCAAATGCTGTGTGTTCTCTTTTATTTGTGGATCCTAGCTATGAATCTTGATACATGAGTATACCAACTGGAGTAATCACAGAAACATGGAATTTAAAAAGAACCAGTGAGGGGAATAAGAGACTCTAAAGAGATGGATAGTGAAACATAGTTGCTATGAAGAGGGAAATAGAAAAAAAGGGGCAGAATTTTCTGGGGATGGAGGAGGAAAAATAGTACTGAGGAAGGAGAGGGGGACAAGGAACACTAAGGATGACTGAAAAATCCATAGGGGAACATATTACTTTCTGTTGACTTAAAGAAATATACTTCCTATACATGTGTGTACACATGCATAAATAATTAAGTGAAGTTATGCCACTTGAGGTGATAGTGTGCTCCAGAAGACATATACTATCTAAAATTAACTCCAGTACTAGGCTTGGGAAACTCCCCATTGATTTGTTGGTCAGAAGAGTCCAAGAGATTCCCCCAAAACAACATAGGCTACTGTCAGTGCCCTTGGTTGCCTCCAAGAACTTGAAAGTAAGACCCCATTGGTGAAGACACCACTCACTCCAGACATGGGACTTAGAGGACTAGAACTGTAACTGATCTGAAAGCCTCCTCCCCAAAGACTAATTCACACAGTATCCCAAGGTGCCATGCAAGCTGCCAAGGGAGAAACACACTCCATAATCCTACCCACCTGTAAAACCTACAAACCAAAACAATGACAGGCATGGCAAGATATCCCCAAAAGTGTAGAAGCAGCATGTATATCTTAGAATGGCCAAAAGCCATCTCATTGGACATAATACCCACTAAATAGGAATAAATTTGTGTATAGTACTGTAATCCTAGGCAAGTACTGGTGACTGATGAGGTCACAGATCCCAGAAGAGAACCTACTGCTTCCACCTTTCTAAACTAGTTTAATTTCCACCTGCGTTCTAAATAACTATCCTTACATCAACAGAGAAGTGTAGCATCACCCTTCATGGAAGAAGCTTCTTTTTGCAGCAGATGGCGATAACAACAGAAAGTAACAACTGATTGAAATGCAGAGAACTGTCCTTGGGAGCCCCCCACCCCCAACTGATGCATGTACAACACAACACCTAAGGCTCATGGAACATTGTGGAAAATTGTAAGAGCTGGAATGTCCCAAGAGCCAGAGGTCTGCTATTAGAAAATGTTTTCTGTGTATGACACGGTAGGTATACCCAGAAAATCTTAACAATGTGGTCACCTAAAGAACACCAGCATTGTGACAACACCAGTTGACATGCCAGTGTAGATGAGGGAAATCTCACAAGGTCCACCCCATCCCAGATGAAGAGCTACGGGAAATAAATGGCTGCCAAGAGAGGAAGAATCAGTCTTCTCCAGGGAGGAGCCACCTGATGGGCTATTCAATCCCAAGTGTATAGGGGGCACAGAGGTCTCTGTGCCAACAGACATGCACCAGGGGAACTTGGAATGTTAAGCACACATGGTTGTTCCTTCAAGGGAAGGAATGCAAAACCTGCTTTCCACCCAGAAGGCTGGAGCTGATGTGCCTTCTAGCCTGGTGACCCTTGTGTAACATGGGTAGCTTTCTGGCACCAGACGCTCCTCTAGACCCTTCTGGTAAGCTTGTTTTTCTCAGTCAGTCTCTAGAACCTACCTTTACGGACAATGTTACTCGTACTTTACAAAGACTTCGGATGTAGTCACATCTGACCTGCGTTTAGCTTACAAACACAAAGATTAGGCATTGCTTTGTTGTACATGCAGGATTGAGTTCATCATCACAAGAATAGTTTTCACCAGCTTGGGCTGTGTTTAAATATGTCTAAAATAAGCCACTTGGGGTCAGACTGCCAAAGTTTGAAGCAACACTGGGTACCAAGTCATGTGGTGTGGGGCTGAATCACCTTTTTACCCCCACTTGGTCATCACTCTGCTGCCTGTGAAGGTCCCAGAGACCCCTGCACAAGTGGTCAGACCGAAACACATACAATGAGTGACACTAAACGTCATTCAGGAGGTTGAATTTATATATACATATGCATTAATATATATGTAACAATAATAACAAAGAGGCAGTGGAGCAGACATAGGAAGAGTTGGCAGTGGAGCAGACATAGGAAGAGTTGGAAAAGAGGAAGGAAGAGAAATGATGTAAGTATAGTACTCATGCATGAAATTCTCAGCCAAAAAAGTTAATGGTTAGCTTTAATACACACACATACACACACACACACACACACACACACACACACACACACACACACACGCACACGCACACGCACACGCACACGCACACACCAAGACCACAATCCTCAGAGATTCTGCTTCAATTAGTCTAGACAGGCACAAACATGACCACCACCAAATCCTTCCAAGGAATCTGTTAAGGTGCTGTCTAGAATAATATTTATATACTATGGTCACCTCTTCCTCAGTTACAAAGCTAAGGATAAGCAGGCATAATACACGTTCTTGCACCATAGGAGGGACTGCCTATTGTAGCTAGAGTTTTCCTGCCTTGCCCACTACAGCCTAACATCAGAGGTTGTTTCTGCTTCAAACCCAAAGCTCTCCAGGCAGTTGCCTCATTCATTCTCAGGCAGAGATTGAGATGGTTTCTGTGACTAGGGTACAACTGGAGGGCCTGGGAGACACTGAGGGCAACCTACTCCGCTGAGCCTCATTGAGATAGGGCGCAGCGTGTTTTCCCCAGTGTGGAAAGGGGAGAGGGTAGCACTGTGAGCAAAGTTCTAATCCTAGAGTCCAGAATCAGAGGAAGGATAAGAAACTGGAAAGGCTGGAACTGCCAGTGGAAAGTTCTGGTGTGTTGTGTAATTTAATACTGATCAAAGTTTAATTCTTAGAGCACTAATTCTCAGCCTGGGAAAACTCTATTTTGAGCCATGCACAAAATATCCAGAAAGCCATAAAAGTATCTATGATTTCTAATCTTCACTCACAGCCTAGTAAATCAATTTCTAGGAGTGAAACCTAGGACTGACTAACTTACTCACTCTTCCTTCCTTTTTCCCTTCCTTCCTTCCTTTCTTCCTTCCTCCCTCCCTCCCTCCTTCCTTCCTCCCTCCCTCCCTCCTTTTTCCCTCCCTCCCTCCTTCCTCCCTCCCTCCCTTCCTCCCTCCCTCCCTTCCTCCCTTCCTTCCTTCCTTCCTCCCTCCCTCCCTCCTTCTTCCTCCCTCCCTCCCTCCCTCCTCCCTCCCTCCCTTCTTCTCTTCCTTCTCCCAGTCCACGTCACCCAGTACTAATCCTCCTGTGACTTTTTCTTTGGACAGGTTCATATAGCCCAGGCTTTCCTCAGACTTGCTGTGTAGCTGATATTGGCCTTGAACCCTCGATCCTCCTGCTTCCGCCCTCCAATCGCTCAGGTTACAGGTATGCACCACCAATACCTATATTACACCTCTTTTCCAAGTTTAGTTGGTTTTGCCAGCTGCGTCATTAAATGAGGGGAAACAAGATGACTGGATAGCAACCGTCTTGGTTTGTTTTCTATGGATGTGATGAACATCACAGCCCAAAGCAAGGTGAGGAGAACAGCATTTATTTAGCTCATCCATCCTGATCATAGTCCATCATTGAGGGAAGTTAGGGCAGGAACTCAAGATAGGAATTACAGCAGGGCCCGTGGAGGAATATTGCTTCCTGGCTTGCTTCTCAAAGCTTGCGCTTGGCTCACTGTTTTTATAACTCAGGACCACTTGCCCAGGGGTGGTACCATTCCAGGTGGGCTGGGCTCTCCCACATCAATCATTAATTAAGAAAATGCCACACAGACTTTCTTACAGGCCAATCTGATGGAGGCCATTTCTCATTTGAGGTTCCCTCTTCCCACATGACTGTAGCTTGTGGTAACTTGACAGAAAACTCACTAGCACACGAGGCTCTTATTGCCAACAGGTTTTACATGTACTAATTAATTTCATCCTTATAATTATTGTCCTTACCTTAAAGATAATGGCTCAGGCCTGCATATCATAGCTTTCACCACACATCTCACAAGTGTGTTGTGACAAAACTAAGTGACAACCTGTGTGTCCAAAATGGACGAAGGAAGGAAATTGGTATTTTTGAGCACCTACCACTCAATTCCATGAGGTTACATTTTTCTCTCCATTTTTACGTTTGACATGAGAAATTCAGACAGATTAAGCAACCTGCTCAGGTCAACTAACTTATCTCCAGCAAGGCAGAGATGTGTCTGTCTTTAGATCCTCATAATCTCTCCCATCATTTTACCCTTTCCCACGCTTCAGACACTCATTGTCATAATCATAGTGGATACTTATTGAATGCCACCTCTATAGCGGACACATCACTGAGCTTAGTCCATAAAATATCTAAAGAAAAATTCAATAAGAGGTTTTGTGTCACAACGACAAAACATCTAGTTGTTTAGACAGTGAGGACTCAATGCCCCAAGAGGCTGGGGATCCATAGAAACAGTTCGTAAAACATCCTCAGATAACTGAGAAGTAGAGTGAAATTGACGGTACCTGTTGTACCCAGCTTGGAGATTGTTTTTAGGAGGTGTTTATTTGTTTGTGGGGGGAATATTGTTTCTTCTTTGGCTGGAGTGTGTTGCTAGAGTTTTCCTGCCTGGCCCACAGTCAGGACAAATCTCTCTCACCTGCCAGTCCCACAGCCGCTCAGACCCAACCAAGTAAACACAGAGACATATTGCTTACAAACTGTATGGCCGTGGCAGGCTTCTTACTAACTGTTCTTATAGCTTAAATTAATCCATTTCCATAAATCTATACCTTGCCACGTGGCTCGTGGCTTACCGGCATCTTTACATGCTGCTTGTCCTGGCTGGCAGTGACTGGCAGTGACTCCCTCCGCCTTCCTGTTCTTTTAATTCTCTCTGTTAGTCCCGCCTATACTTCCTGCCTAGCCACTGGCCAATCAGTGTTTTATTAGCAACACATTTGCCATACAGAACATCCCACAGCAGGAGTGTGTGTGGGCAGGTCTTACTGCTATTCCATATGTAGTTCTGGAGTCTCCATTTACCCAAGTCTCATATAACCCAAGTATAAAGCCACAGAAGGGCTCAGGCAGGAGGCTCCAAAAGCTGTTCCCTGAAGCATCTTTCTCCCTGAGAGGTCCAGGCTTGATCTATACACATGCACCACCAAATACCCTGACTAGGGCCTCTCCTTGACACACTGTGAAGAATATGGACCAGAAAATAGCTCTTTGGAACAGGAACAGGACAGAGAGGCATTTCTCAAATCTAGGGCATGTGTAGATCTTTCATTTTAAAAGAAAAACAAATTTAGACCTCTTATGCAAGGTAAAATTATTTCACATTTTTAAATAGTGGGGCTACTTTATATGGACAAGTAAAAAAATAAAAATTCACAAATTAAATATAAAGAAGACGACTTTAAAATCAGTACAAACACTAATGCAAATCAGATATATGAGACGGTTTTCTGGAGAAGGAGTGCCAGAATAAATGATCTTTTAAGACTGCAGGCTCTCATGTAAGCCTGAGGAGAGAAGCAAAATAAGAAAAAAATCAGAAAAACTAGACTTTATTAGCATGTCTAGGAGAAAGCAACACCCTTACCCCCTACCCTCAAGCTGCTCCCAGCAGGCCAGGCAGGAACCTGCAAAACACCCACATCAGAAGCAAACCTGCCCAGTAGACCTCAGTATGAGGGCCATGAGAATTTAAAATTGAGACATTGCTAAAGCCCACCCCCACACCCCATAGTCCGGGAGGAACAAGGGATCTGACCACAGAACTTCTGGGAGTAGCCCACCAACATGTGGTTTAACTTGAGGTCAATGCCCTGAGAGGGATCCATATCTAACACTTCCTGGATGGCCAGGAGCTGGAGACTGGATAGCCCCAACACACCTGGCCAAAAAAATATTTAAAAAATCAAGGAAATGATTCCTAATGATATCTGCTATACTCGTAGATCAGTGCCTTGTCTGGTCATCATCCCAGAGCCTGTGCAGAAACCCACAGCCAGACATTATGTGGAGAGAGAGTCTCAGTTGAAGGCCTCTATCCAGTCCCTCTCCTAGGAGATAGGGGAACACCAAGGAAGACATGGAGGAGAGATTGTAGGAGTCAGAGGGGTGAGGTCACCAGGAGAACATGGCCCTCAGAATCAACTAAGCAGGCAGGGCTCACACGAGCTCACAGAGACTGAAGCTGCAAGCACTGGGCCTGCATGGGTCTGCACCAGGTCTTCTGCATGTATGTTATGGCTGTTAGCTTAGTGGTTTTTCTAACAGTGGGAGCAGATGTGTCTCTGACTCTTCTGCCTGCTCTTGGGACTCTTTTCCTCCTATTGGGTTGCCTTGTCTAGCTTCAATAGAAGGACCTTTATTCAAACCAAAATCCACTGAATTGTTACCTGGTACATTATGCTATTTTCTCTAATTAACCTTGTTAATTAAAGCAGCACAATTCGCACCTATCATGGTGTTAAATACAAATGCCAATTGTAGCACAGATTACTGGTTGAACTCCAAGAACATAAGAATCCCATCTAAATGAACTAGATATCATCTAAATGAACTAGATATGCCTATAATATTTCTTAATCATTGTTTAAGTACTAACACAGAGGTTTTTTATCATAATTAAAACCCTGTAGATATCTGCCACCCATAATAAAAGACCATATCAGCAGACTCCCTGGAAATGATCGACTTCAATTTGGGAAACACTGAGATAAAAACAATTAGAAAGGAATGTGTCCAGATAGCTAATGAAAGAAAATTCCTTTTATAAAAACAATTAGAGCCGGGCGTTGGTGGCGCACGCCTTTAATCCCAGCACTCGGGAGGCAGAGCCAGGCAGATCTCTGTGAGTTCGAGGCCAGCCTGGGCTACCAAGTGAGCTCCAGGAAAGGCGCAAAACTACACAGAGAAACCCTGTCTCGAAAAACCAAAAAAAAAAAAAAAAAATTAAAAAAGAATGTGTCCAGATAGCTAATGAAAGGAAATTCCTTTTATAAGACTATTTCAACTAATAAATATGAGACAAAATGGTAGAATGTAGAACTTAACAAATCCTTAATTTGTGACAATGTTAATCAACAGTTGTCAGGCTATAAGAGAGACACAATCAAACAAAATGTGGACAAAGTATTCTTCCAGGAAGGAACTTAACCTCAGACCCAATCTGTCTAGATAACTATGAGTTTAGAGGAATTAGAGAGACTGAGAATACTATTGAATAAAACAAAAATCATTCAATATTTTATTTTATGGAGATAACCATACATATTCTGTTTAAATTTTTTTAAAATAATCTGTTTTCTATTGTTATGATGAAATAAAGAGAAGCAGTTACTCAGCTCTTTGTGGACTGCTGGCTTTTGGGTATGGCATGGCCTTCTCACTTATGGTTACCCAACAGATACCTGAACAAGATTTAGCCCATCCATGGAAGGGGTAGGATATCACAGGTCCCTTCTCTCCCCAAGGATACATAGACAGTTAACAGTTGGTAGGAATCATTTCCTTGAATTTTTTTTTTTTTTTTTTGGCCAGGCCTGATGGGGCTATCCAGTCTCCAGTTCCTGGCCATCCAGGAAGTGTTAGGTATGGATCCCTCTCAGGGTGTGGACCTCAAGTTAAAACACATGTTGGTGGGCCACTCCCAAAGGTTCTGTGGTCACAATCCCAAAGTTATTGTGGGGAGAAAGAAAGATGTTTTCTCTGTTGGTATAGCCACTCATATAAGTCTCCAATCCTCCTGTAAGTAACTCCAATTAAACTCTTTGGTTCACAGGCTACACGGGTAAACTTGTTTCTATAATTCTTTTGGCGCCCTATATGAGGTAAATAGATGTCTGTTTATGTCTCCTCAGAAAGAGTTCACACAAGCTCACATGTTTTTAAGGTAAAGATAGTATCAGTCAGTCCCATTTTTCAGACTCTAGTGAGGTCCACGAGGGGCTTGTTACATACAGCTCACAGGTAAAGTGAAGTGTGTGTAGGAGGGAAAGATTAAGAGGGAGACTATCCTTTTATAATAACCCATCTCTCAGAAAGTGCTGGAATTCCATGATGTTACATCAAACTCTGCAGAGAACAGTACCCACAATGATCAAACATCTTTGCACTAGGTCCATAACTTCTCAACACTGGGTACTAGGTTTTTAATACTTCAACACTTAGGGCTCAAAATTAATTCAAACCATAGTAACACCTGTTGTAGAATATTATTTTAAGGTGTGTTACTTTTGTTTATGTTACATTTGTTTAACTCTGTGAAGCTGTGTTACTTTGCCTGTCTAAAACACCTGGTGGTCTAATAAAGAACTAAACGGTCAATAGCAAGGTAGGAGAAAGGATAGGCAGGCCTGGTAGGCAGAGGGAATATACAGAAGGAGAAATCTGGGGAAAGGAGGAAGTAGCCAGAAAAGGAGGAGGACATCAGGAGCCAGCCACCCGCTACACAGCAAGCCACAGAGTAAGAAACAAAGTAAACTTACAGAAGTAAGAAAAGGTAAAAGCCCAGAGGCAAAAGACAGATGGGATAATTTAAGTTAAGAGACACTGGATAGAAACAAGCCAAGCTAAGGCTGGGCATTTATAAGTAATAATAAGCCTCCATGTGTGATTTATTTGGGAGCTGGGTGGCAGGCCCCCAAAAAGAGCAAAAACAACCAAAAACAAACACCTAACCTACTAACATAACAACTCAGTAGCACAGTGCACTACAGAGAAAACTTTGAGATCACATGGATTTTGCATTCTATCACATAAGATAGTCTCACAATGTATATTGATATTTGGGAAATTTGAATGTAATGTAACTATAGAATGTAAGTATGTCACTTCATACAATCCAAAAGTCAAAAAATTTCAAGTACAGCCATCATAACTTCAGAATTATTTGTAGACTGTGGATATTGCAGAGGGCTTGGTTGTGTTTCACCAAACACAGACTTAAACAGAAATTATTGTGGGGAGAAAGAAGTGGGTGAGAGGACAGATAACATTAGTGTTGAGTTAGTTAGTGGGCCAACTGTATTATTTTCTGTATTTTTAAATTTGCTTACAATTTTCCTTTGAAAGAAAAATGAAAAGATGGAAAAATGAAGAGGTCTTTTTTTCTGCGTAAGGCCTGATGACAGAGCAAAGTATCAGGAACCAAGGTCATCACGAGATAAAAGCTTTAACCCCAAGGCTTACAAGGGAGCGGTTAAGGCTGCTAATGATGATCTTGGAAGTAACTCTTCTCTTGACCTTGAACTTCCAGTCTTACTAGGACTATATTACCTCCACTTCCACCGCCCTTAGCATTTACACACACCACCTTGAAACAATCTGTCTCCTGGTCTAGCTCTTCTCTCCAACTAGAGTTCCTTAATCATCAATGCTCCTAGTCTGTATGTAAACTACTGCATGTTTGAATAAAATCTTTAATTTTTCAGTTAGACTACAGAATCCTAGGATATCTTGTTTATAAATTAAACACATGGAAAAATTACTTCAATGCCATCTTTCCTTTGAAATCAAGATTACACACACACAAAAAAAAAACTGTGTAGAAAACAAAAATAAAAAAGGGACAGATGTGTGGGTGCACGCCTCAATTTCAGCTATGAAAAGATAAACAGCTCCATGAAAAATGGCTGACCCAAGTACAGGAAAACAAAGGCCATATGGATTGACCAACCATCTTTTCCATCCCCTGATACAACACTTAAAGTGGTTATTTCAGCCCCACCAAATCCCCACCTGTAATTCTTTTCCTACTGTATAAAAGGTCAAATACATAAATTCATGACAAAAAACTTCAAGGTCCATGCAAATGAACAAAGGGAACCAAAAGGAATCAGTAACCATTTCTAGTCTAGTTATACAAGCTGTCCTCTGTGTAAGGATTATGTCCTTAATTACATCACCGGCCTGCGACAGCGTCCCAGCCTAAAAAGCGGGTGTGCCCTCTGTGCTGTTCTCTCTTTCTGCTCTCCCTCCTTCTGTCTGTCCTCCCCCCTCTGCGTGGTTTCTCTTTCTCTCTCTCTCTCTCTCTCTCTCTCTCTCTCTCTCTCTCTCTCTCT
>CABHPQ010170112.1:36840-48722 GCA_902168405.1 Peromyscus aztecus
CTCTCTCTCTCTCTCTCTCTCTCTCTCTCTCTCTCTCTCTCTCTCTCCCTCTCCCTCTCCCTCTCCCTCTCCCTCTCCCTCCCCCTCCCAATAAAGCTCTAGAAAGGTAACTAAGGCTTGTGACTCTTCTGCGATCCACAGCATCCATTGCCATGGCCACCATGCGGCCAACCACGAGTGCCGCCACTTAACCATCACTCTGGGCATTTCCAACCTGGCTACATGTCTATGAGGAAAAGCAAGGATCTCCAAGAATACCTAATATAGAGATCTGCAAAGTTCTCAGAAATGGGCCTGCTGCAGGCTGCAAGTATATGAAATAAAGATTCAGCTGTACATGATAAAGCTAAACCTAGAGAGTCAAGGAATTCTTCTAGAAGAAAATCAAATATCCGGGAATATTTGATGTTATTTGGCTTTTAATATATCAGCTGTTTCCCACTATCAATTTCTTGTGCACCCATAACTCCTAGGCCATAACAGCAAACAGTATAAGCTTCTCAGACCTACTGCTGATCTGAACTAGGTAACACCCCTACAGAGACAAGGCAGACAGTAGATGCACAGCTTTGTTTCTTGTGCAAATGAAACTCGGACCATCCCTTTCCTTCAGGCCTAGTGGCATTCCAGAGCTGTTGACTCAGGACAATAGGGTTTTGTGCATGATCAAGTGCAAGTGAAGGCTGGGGCAGAATTCCTGGTCTGAGCAGAGTTGTGTGGTTGGAGTAGGGAGTACAGGGTACTTTTTGGATGAGTGGGGATTGGGTCAGATCAGGAGAAGAGGAAGGAAAGACTGAGGACAGAGGAATGGAGAATGAGGATGGGGTCGAGAGCATAAGAGCTTAGTTATTACTAGAGCTATGAAAGGACAGAAAAAGAAGGGACAGAGCGGAACTGAGTGTCAGAACGGAACTGAAGCCGTGTAGATAGAATTTTGTCTTAGAGAAATAAAGTGGACAGACAAAAGAGCCTGGTGTAATTAGATTCCTTTCCCTCAGAAACCCCCATGCCATAGTGTCTTCCCCAGGACCCAGGGAGGAATCTTCTCAGGGCAGGCCCCTGGGAAAATTCCAATATGTGCCAGAATAAATGTGACATCGGCACAGGAATTTATGTCACTACCTGAAGCTGGAGTGAGCTGAGGAACAACAGGGCTATAAGAGTACAGGAAACCTGGTGACATTTTGTGCTTCGTGTAAACAATTAATAATTAGGGTACTTGTGATCCATATACATTATGCATTATTTGACATTCAAATTTCATGATTCATTCTATATTTTATCTGGCAACCCACAAAAGGATTTCCATGGGGCGATGCCCATTTCAACACTTTTGGGTGTAGATAAGAAACCTGTATGCGATTTTAACACTTCCGCCTCCGTGAAGATTTAACTCTATGGAGAACCTTATGAGGGATGACTAGGAATATGAGAAGAGCTGAGATGTAACTAGATGAATCTATGTCCTCAGCTTCAATCCCTTTTTACTATACTTCACTGACAAACGAATAAATTAATAAACAATAGACATTTAATTAAGAATGACAAAAGGCAAGTGATATGCAGTCAGTTCCATGACTTAAGGATGGATCAGAGAACTACCTGAGCAATAATAATAGAAGACCCACAAAGAGCTACAAGAATTTCAAATCATTACCCGTGTCTACAGTCCACACTCTAAGGGACCTCAGAGATCCTACACAGCATGGTATCTAGAAGTTCCATCCAGCTCCACTATTCAAGTGCCTGTATCCAGTATGTCCAGACAATAGCCCCACTGTTCAAAAATTGGGCCACAGCCCAATAATAATTAAGGAAATGGCTAACTAAGATTAGGGATGCAGAAGAAAGCCAGAGGTTCCCGGATTCACATCTGTTACTCAATATACAGGGTGTTCGATGCTTATTTAAACAGAGGTTAAGGACTAAGAACTCACTGCGGACTAGGCACTTACAAAATGTTTTATGTGCAATGTCTTATCTGTCCAACTTGAAAGGATACAAGTTTCTATTTGCCTCCTGCTATTCAGAGATGATGAAACAATAAATTCTGAGGAAAGTTCCCATGGCTCATTTAATGGCAGAGTGGAGACTTGAATCTGGTCTGATGACTCCAGAGCCTAAGCTCTTTTCCATATGTTCTCACACATTCCACAGAGACAGAGCAGTCAGCTTTCTGGGACAAGGATGACTATCATGCCCGGGCAATGCAGGATAAAGGCAGAAATATGCCAGAGTGGCTAGAGGTTGGGATTGAAAGTCTCCTGCATCTCTGCTAAGGATCTTGGCTGCAGGGTGTGTTTCTCTACAAACTGATGAAAGAAAAGGCAAAAAGAAGAAAATGAAAGAGGTATATCATCTCCCATGGAGCTGCTCCTCAGCCAGGAAGTTGTTAAGAAAAGCTTCAGAGCAGAGAAGCTATGTGGTCCAAATGGCATTTCATCAAGATTAACCTGTCAGCCGTGCCCAGAATACACGGCAGGGAGAGAGAGAGCCTGCAGGCAAAGATGCAATCAAGAGGCTATTACAAATGCTCGTTTCTCAGTCTGAGTCAGAACAGCGTGATGGGAACAGAAAATAAAGCCACATGAATGACACTTATAAAGGAAGGACAGCCCCGCCCTAGGAACCTGTGTGATCAAGGCTGTGGTCTTTGATGGCTCTGAAGGGGGGAAAAAGAAAAGGGTAAATGCACTGCCAGGGCAGGTCGGTGACCCTCCCTGCTCTCCAAGGTATTTGCCTCACCTGCCTGTTTCTTCACCAGAACACACACTCCAAGGAGTCAGGAACCCTTCATGGGTCTGTCAGTCCCACAGGTTTTCTCATTGTTGACCAAGGGTTTGGTGCTGGGTGAACTGGTAGGCAGTATCTGGCAGCCTGTCTCCACTTTCCTGGATACTCCACATGGGAAGAGGCTCTCTCAAGGCTCTGCACTAGCGTGACTGCCTCAAGAGGCTTTCCTTTCTGAGATGTTTTAAATTACGTTGTTCTATTTAATATCCATAGAAACTTATCTTCACAGTATACATTATAATATGGAATTTTATGTTTTTTCTTTAACTTCTGTTGTTCTTTTACCTTCCTCTGAAAGACTGCTAAGCTCACCTATTTTCACTGTGGAATTCCCAACAGCCAGACCCACAGTCCCCAGCAGAAGCAAAATGCAAACTTAAATTCTCAGTAACCCAGATAGCGAGATGGCTCAGTGAGTTCAGGCGTTTGCAGCCAAGCCTTGTCACCTGACGGCCATCCTAGGAACTAACATGGTAGAAAGAGAAGGTCCCCGAAGTTGTCCTTTGACTGCTACACACATGCACCATGCACATTAAGGTGTGCATGTGTGTGCGCGTGCATACGAAATAAATAAAATAAAAATTAAATTCCCCAGTCACCACATTCCTAAAAGTAAAGGCTTTCTTTTATGAACTGTGAAGTTCATAAAAATGTTAAGTTTTTAACATTTTTGTAACCAAATATATTCAAATATTATCATAGAATAGTTTTTATTCCTTTCTTTTGTTTTCATTTATTCAACATTTCCAAACTACTATGAAAAATATGACCACAGAGTAGTAAATTAAAAACAAAATTCTCATTCATAAAAACATCACTGCAAATTTAAAAAAAAAAAAAATGCTCACCAGCCAGAGACTGAAAACCCCTCAGAACTCACCGAACTCTGGCTTTCTAGAGAAAAATTCTCCACAGACTCAAAAGCGTTCTACTATTCTGGTTTTAGGAAGACATTCCATGGGAATAATGGTTTGGGGATGAGGCCGTGTTATTTCACACTGGGAACATGTCTCAGATGAGATGTCACATTTCAAATAGCCATGTGGGGGTAGTGGTTGCTTACAGCTCTTACGAGGGTATGGGGGGGTTCTGGTATGCCTTACATATTTAACAAAGACTTGAGTAAGAGGAAAGGGGGAGCAGAGAAGCTAGCACCTTTTAAACACATACTGTTCTATTCCTTCCCAAGAGTTATTCCATCTCATTCTCACATCTCACAAGGGAAGGACGCATGAGAACCACCTTTATCAGTAGATGTGTATGTGAAGTTGTCAGGAAGCTTACACGTGATCACATTATCCTGGGAGTAAAAGAAAGATTCAGAACGCAGTCTCCCTTCTCATCTCCTGCAGTCACAACAGCCATCCACAAGTCAGCTCAACACAACTACAAATCACATTCTCTATGCTACTTTTTACTTTGCTTCAGTCGGGCACAACCCATAAGCAGTCTAGGAAGAGACCTGTGGTTCCAAGAGTCATCAGTGCAGCCATCCATGTCTCCAGTGCCCAGGATGGGGATTAGAGCAAAAGGGCCGACAAACCCAAGATAACCAGCTTTCATCGCGCTCTGCCGTGTGACAGGCGCTCCATTTCCAGCCATTGCGTGAAGCGTTGGGTATCATTGCGACGTTGTCAACCAAGTGTCTCAGTGGAGTCTGTGCTTCTTTTCTCCCCATCCCTGCTCTCGTCTGCAGCTTGGCCTTCTCTTCTCTCAGCGTTCATGTGACCCGTGTCCTTTTGCCCTCACCCCTTTGCTCGCTCCTCTTTGGACACTCTCCTTGCCTCTTTTATAGCTTTTTAGGCTTTAACCATGTGGATCACCATTTATGGATGGACACATACACATTACACAGTTACGAGAACTGCAGATAAGTGTGAACGTAACAGTTTTTTACTCTGAGCCAAATTTTTCCTCATCCCCCCCCACCCCCCAGTGCTGAGGAGTACACCACAGGGCTTTATGCATGTTAAGTGAGCATTCTATCAACTGAGCTATATCCCCAGCATGACAAGCACTCTCCCTCGACATTATCTCCTAAAAAAACCCTTACCACCCCAAGAAACTAATGCTATTATTATACCCGTTTTATAAAACAGAACTGATTTTCAGAGAAATTAGATTATTTGTACTGCGTCTCAAATACACAGTCCAGTCTAGAATCAAATACGAATCTGTAATCCCAGCACTTGGAAGGGAGAGAGACAGTAGGATCAAGAGTACAAGGCTAGCCTCACAATCCAGTGATCTTAAGGCTAGCCTGAGCTACATGAGACCCATCTCAAAAAGGGAGGTGGTAGGCCACAGGAAACACATTATTATCAAACCAAAAGTTACTCCAGAAATCGAAAACTAACCTTCGGGTGTTTGAGGTCAGCTCTTGCTTCTGAGCCATTCATCTTGCTTAGTGTCAATAGATCAGGCCCTTTAGAATTGACACAACAGGGAAAAGAAAGAACCGGCTACAACTGCAGCTTTGTTCCTTACTTAGAGCTGAAATTTTCTAGAATAAAGAAGAAAACAGTAAGCTGAAACTTGATACCTCACCGACGGTTTTACACAGCCATGCATCTGTATACAGATGTGCCAAAAGCAACTGGCATACAATATTAAAACTTACCAATCTTTTACCTTAACCCAGTATTAAAATTCACCACAATTGTATACTTGCCCAAGTCCTCAGTACTCATATTTGCTGAAGATGTGCTGTGCTGTTGCCCACAATCCTACCAGATGCTGCTCACCACTCAAGAGGAGTCTGTTTAACCAACATCAGCCTTGCAACAGCCCAGAAAAATGACATGCCCTCCTCCTACTCACCTTTCTCCCTGGAGGTATTATCCACGTCTTGGGGCCTCCACCCAACCTATAAAAAGTCCAGGCTCGCAAATTAATATTATTAAACATAAGCTTCTTATTGTCTACTCATTAAACAAGGGTTCAGATTACCTCACTATCCTGTACAGTTGGGGAAGCACTATGTAGTTACTAACATCAGGGTGTTTTTTTTTTTCCATAATTGTGTGATAAATTATTCGTTTATTTTCACTCTCACTAACCCCAACACCTGGTCTGTCATTACTGTGCCTTTGGTCAACCTGCCAACTCTGCTGGGGAGTTGGTCCACCCATAATCTTGCTTCTCCCAGCTAAGCCAACCTGCTACCCAAGCATCCACATTTACTCCAACACCATCAGCAGAGCAGGAAAATACTGAAGAATACCTCCCTCATCTGAGCTGTCCCTATAAGGATTAAATTTAGGAAGCCAATGAGACTACCTGTTTGTCCTTCCTTCAGAAATAAGCCCTGTTGGAGGGGGGCATTGTGGCAGAGGCCTTTAATCCTAGCACTCTGTGGGTGGGGGACAGAGGCAGGTCTTTGTGAATTCACTTGAGGTCACTCTGGTCTGTATTGTGAGTGCCATCCCAACCCCAGGCTATAGAGTGAGACCCTGTCTCAACAAAACAAAGCAAAACAAAAGCAAACAGACAGGAAATCCCAAATGGAGTGAACATGATGGAGTACATGAATGAAATTTAAGGGTGTGCTGTCATGGTACCCAAAACCAAAACAGTCCAAGGATATTAGAAAACGATTCCTTTTCAGGGCTTTGCTGTAGCTCAGTAGAAGAGCATATATACAGCATATACAGGGCCCTTAATTCAAAGTCCAGCTCTGGGAGAAGGAATATCATTAGAAAATAGTTTCTCAAACAATTATGGTTTTCTATGTCAGTCATCTCAGCACTCAAGAGGGTGTGTATGTGTGTTGGGGTGACTATTACAAGTTCAGTGTCAGACTAGACAACACAGTGAGTTTGAAGTCAGCCTAGGCTACTTAGAGAGATCTAGTTTCAAACAGCCAAAATAAATGAAAGAAGGAAGAGAGAGGAAGGGAGGAAGAACAGAGGGGGAAAGAGGGAGAGGCAGTTAGGGGAAGAGATGGGGCTGGAAAGAGACATGAAGGAAGGGAGAGAGGGAAAAAGGAATGTCTTCTTTTTGAAAGACATCTGTAACACACGTTGTCAAGACCTTCATCATCCCTTAAACTTGAAGATCTGGATCAGTATGAAGGCATTCTAGAAGAGGAAAAAACGACCTCCCCAAGCTTTCTGTCAAGTCATAAATACCTTGGAACCAGGGGATAATTTGCAGCAGTTGGTTCTTCTACCACATGGGTCCCAGGGATCAAACTCGGGTAGTCAGGCAGGCCCGGCAGCAAGTACCTTTACCCACAAAGCCTCCTCTCCGATCCCTTTCTTCTTAAGTAGCCGTCCTCTTCACATTATTCAGGGGCTCAGTGTAACTAACCAGGAGACCTTACCCTAACACTGCCCCCAGCACCTCAGCCAATGTCCCCTTAACTTTTCCATCAAACATCTCATCTACCACATCGATTTTTAAGGAGTAGTTAATGGCGGCGTGTAGATTAAAAGGGGAGGTAAACCCAAAGGGAAGGACAAAGGACAAAAAGATGTTCCTTTAAACCAGGTGAAACAAAAATGGATGACACGAAAGATAGGCTTCCTATGGTCACCAGCATTAGGATACCTGGGTGAGATGCTCAGGGAGGGAGGAAGGCAAGAAGCGTCTTCTTTTTCCTATGGTCACCAGCATTAGGATACCTGGGTGAGATGCTCAGGGAGGGAGGGAGGGAGGGAGGCAAGAAACGTCTTCTTTTCAAGGAACAGCGCTGATACATGTTGTGAAGACCTGGGCCATTCTTGTCATGCGGAGCTCTAGCTCAGTAAACAAGTCCACAGGTTCATGGCTTCTCCAGTTGTACTTAGAACATCAGGGCAGTGGCACGCGGACTCATCTCATCCTCATTTCTGTCTAATGGCCACAGAACTGGCTCCCATAAATTGCTTCTGAAGCAGTATACACATTAATAATAAAGAATGCCAGCTTATTATGCTCGAATATTCCTTGAACCGTGGGGAAGAGGGGAATACAAAGAAGTCTTAGCTTTAGTTTGAGGATAGTGTAGATGAGAATAGCTATAAATGTCATTTGCTAACTAAGGAGAGGAACTGGTAGTATCTTAGTGAAGGAAAGATAGCATGCTTCCAGCTATCTTTGCTAAAAACTCATTGGATTATCCCATCCCTGAATCTGGAAATACGTCCCATCAGTCAGCACCGTAAGTGACTGGTGAACTCTCCGATTGAACACCAGGAGGTCTAATGAGGCTCAGTCCTCATCTGACAGTCAGTCCTATTTTCCATAACACAGGAGACCAAGCTCACTGGGCATAGGAGTGGGCACCACAACCTTCTTTTCTCTTAAAAATTAAATTCAGCCAGGCGGTGGTGGCACACCCTTTAATCCCAGCACTTGGGAGACAAAGGCAGGTGGATCTTTGTGAGTGCAAGGCTAGCCTGGTCTAGGAGCTAGTTCCAGGACAGCCAGGGCTACACAGACAAACCCTGTCTCAAAAATAAAAGCAAAACAAACAAACAAAAATAATTGAATTCAATTCATGCCATAGTTATGATGCCTCAAAATATTCCCTCTGGCCACCAGGGGCAGTGGTGGCGCACGCCTTTAATCCCAGCACTCAGGAGGCAGAGGCAGAGGCAGGCAGATCTCTATGAATATGAGGCCAGCCTGGTCTACAGAGCAAGATCCAGGACACGCCCCAAAACTACACAGAGAAACCCTGTCTCAAAAAACAAAAAACAAAAAATAAAACAAAACAAAAAAAATCCCTCTGTTAACCTCATTTCATTCCTCACTTTAAAACTCCTCCTTTAAAAAAGCATTATGAAAAAAGGGGAGCTCTATTAATTTTTTGGAAACTGAAGAATGCTTACAGTATTACATAAATTCTGTTTTCATGTCAAATATGAGATCCACTAATACAAGGAGTGGAAACAACCCCATGAAAGCTTCTTCAGAGTCATGTGAAATTTCTGTGCCAGTAAGGACCCTCAGAACCTGGCCTGAGAATGTAGGAAACAGGAGATCATAGAGAGGGAAAAGATACAACTGTGACTGAGACACTAGAATGCACTTGACTGGGCTGTAACTGTTTCATGTTGTTGGGCTAACGATCTTCTAGTAGGAAAGGTGTATCTCGTGAAAATCAGTACAAAAACATCCACTTTATCATGTCACAGAAGTGATTTCACAATCTCCTCACACCACCCTTGCCATCATGTAATCAAATAGCTACATGTAATCAAATAGCTACCACACATTGCCATCATGTAATCAAATAGCTACAGATATAAAGTCAGTATAAATATGAAGTAAAACCAACAGCTCTTCCCACGTTAGCCTCACCTGCATTTCAGGGCATTTCTCTCCCAAAACCATCATCTTGACTTTGCCTAAATCTTCCTGGTGGGCCAATGAACCAAGAAATAACCAGATCTACAGAGACAGTCCTGAGCTCTTGAGACACAAGTATCAATTTCTCACCTGCATTTCTTTCATTTACTTGTGAAATAATATTTTTATTTCAGAATTGCGTACAATATATTTTGACCAGATGCATATCCCCAACTACTTCAAGACCCACCCCTCCACCCCTACCTCACTAACCACTCAACTTTATGTTCTTCTTCTCCTTTTTTTTTTTTTTTTTAGCCCATTAAGTCCAATTTATGTTGCTCAAATTATTCCAGATGTGAATCCTGTCCCAGAGCATGTTTGATCTAGTAGGGATCACACCCTTAAAGAAAACTGACACTTCCCATCCTGGCAGCCATCAAATGTCAACAAGTCACCTGCATTTCTCAACCTCCTCTGTGTCTTCCTCACTGGAAAATTCAGAACTGAACCAGTTTGTGTTGGCACCAGAAAAAGTATTATTTTATCTGCTATGTATTATTTTATCTGCTAGGTGGGTTTTGGTGGTTGCTGTTGTCATTATGAAATACTATAAGCTAGCCTGATCTTGGAACTTAAAATGATGACCAGGATGATACTAATTAATATCTACCTCACATTCCTTCATTTAGTCACTCAACCTATAGTAGTCACACCTGAGAATAGGGTAAAGTATTCCAGGACCGTTGAAAGACAACGTTCTTTCTAGGTTAAAAAAAAAAAAAATTATTTGAAGCGGCCTTTCTCCACATGAAATACCAAATTAGAATTTCTCCAAAGACTTTAGTTCCAGCCATTTCTCCCAAAGAAAGCAAAATAAATAATGGTACTGATATCCTGCAATGATTTTACATATAATCCTTAACATAAATTGATACAGGCAAAATTTTTAAAGAAACTAATGTTTTTTCCCATGACCAGGAGCTTAACAAACCGCATGAAGAAAACCGATGCATAGGCAGAATGGAAAAGAACCTCGCCCGGCCAGTCTGATGGAAACTTAACACTGGCAACAAGTGCCTAAGAGATGCAGAACATGAAGTATCAGAGTTGTGTGTGTGTGTGTGGGGGGGGGGGGGGGGGGGGCAGACAAACTCACCTAGGGAGCACATTAAAAACTGTCAGAATCACAGAAGAGACAGCCAGGCTCCAAGTGCAGAGCTCAGGAGTAGACATGCACAGTCCCACATAACCTCTGACCTCACCTCCAGCCTCTGGTGATAAACAACATCGGGACCTTTAGACTCTACAGGTGAACGTGGCTCTCTTCACTCTTAGCACGTACTTCATGGGGATTCAAAGGCTTCTGGCTCTGTACCTTGGCATATCCAGTTCTTCAACCTGTCTGAGATCTTGTCTCTCTGGTGTGGCCCTTACCGCCCTCTAAGACCTTTTTTATTTTGAGTCATTCATTAGCCTCAGGAAGTTAGTACATTTACTATCCCTTATTCTGAATTCCACTAGCAAACATCAAGTCACTAGATAATATTGGAGCTTGGCTTAGCTTCTTATAATATGGAGGTACCAAACATTAAAAAAAAATGCTTAAATAGTAATGAATATCAATGACCACCTAAAAAGCCAAAGAAGTTTCAACACAGATGGTTTATTATGTACAAAATATTATACTGGAGGTGTTATTAAGAATGCATGTGGAAATATTTCTCCAGAACAGCTGGGGTAATATACTTCCATTTTATTTTTTAGCCAGTTTTTATTAGTTCTTTGATGTAGCTGGAGTTTTCTCTCTGGGTCCCGCCAAGCCCCGGCAGTCCGACAGCCCACTTATAAAATAAACACACAGATGCTTATATTATTTAAACTGTTTGGCCTAATGGGCTCAGGCTTCTTGTTAGCTGTTCTTATATCTTAAATTAACCCACTTCTATTAGTCTATAAGTTGCCACATGGCTTGTGGCTTGCCGGTACCTTACATCTTGCTTGTCATGGCAGCAACTGACTCTCGGCCTCAGCCTCCCACCTCCCAGAATTCTTCTCCTCCTTGTCCTGCCTACCCTATCCTTCCTGCCTGGCTACGGGCCAACCAGAGTTTTATTTATTCACAACATACAGGACATCCCACAGCACTCTGAGGCTTTATGAAATGTGTTTTGAGCATATTCATTCCTCTCCTGGAACTCTTCCCAGGCCCACACTCTTCACTTACCCAATGTTGTGCCTTCTTTCTTTTCTTTATATACCACTCAAGACCAACTTGTGATGCCCAGTGTTCTCGGATGTGTAGTCTCCCATGTTCGGCATACTGGGGGCTGCACTCTTGGAGAAAACTATCTTTTCTTCTCCCAACATCTAGCAACTGCCAAATAGCTCTATGGTTAGGGGTGGAATTGTGCCCCCGACTCCCCTCTCCATGCTGTCCGGTTTAGACTCATGCAGCCTAGTGCAAAGTGTCACAGTCACTGTGAGTTCATACGTGCAGCTTCCCTGGCCTGTCTAGAAGACACTGTTGACACGTAGTCATCCACTGCTTTTCATCCTTAGCTCTTTCTTGCAATGGTCCCTGGACCTTGGAAGTTGTGGGGATGAAGTATATATGTTCACTTTAGGGTTGAGCTTTCTGTGGTCTCTTATTCTCTGCACCTTGACCAGTTATGGGTCTCTGCATTAATCACCATCCACTGCAAATAGAAGGGTCTCATGTGAGTGTTGAGAGATGCATTGATCTATATGATACAATAAGTCACTAGCAGTCAGTTTAGCAGTGTGCATTTAAGCAGCATAGTAAATATAAC
>CABHPQ010170113.1:7753-24769 GCA_902168405.1 Peromyscus aztecus
TTCCTTCCTTCCTTCCTTCCTTCCTTCCTTCCTTCCTTCCTTCCTTCCTTCCTTCCTTCCTTCCTCCCTCCCTCCCTCCTTCCTTCATGCTTGGTGCTGAATTTAGGACCTCACCTAGGCTAGGCGAGCACTCTACCATGGAGTTATATTTCCAATCCAAGACTGATACTTTTTCTGCAATTACAGAAGTAATAACATTAAGCAGAAGTCATTGAGGGTATCTGGGCAGCAGCATGAGATGTCATGGAGAGAAAAGAAGAGGTGTTTATCAAGGAATCAAAATATGATCTTAGGTTTGAACAATGAGGAGAGCCATTTAAAACAGGAAGTAGCATAAGAAATACATACTGAGATGAAGGGAAAGCAAGGCAAAACACTCAGAAGTGTGTGAATGAGACACACAAGGATGAGGATCTTCGATGGCCGTGCCAGGAATCTACCCATGGTTAAGAGAGCAACACAGAAAAGTCAGTATAACTTATAGAAATACTTACATGTGAGACCAACCACACCAATTTTGATTCTGTTGGGAGCATGGTGTGTGTGTGTGTGTGTGTGTGTGTGTGTATGTGTGTGTGTGTGTGTGTGTGTGTGTGTGCTTAAATTCTACAGGGCATATAGTTGCCTACCTCCAGGAAGAGTTAGATGGAGGCAATTTGGGGGATTAAGAGCTACAGGTAAATTTGGGGACAGAAAATGAAATATCTTCTCTGCCAGTTGGAGAACAAGAACCTCACCATGAAGGTATGTGGGTACAAAGAAGCTACTCCTTTTAGTCGAGTTGAAGACATGGTCCACTGGAATTTGTTAAGGAACCATATTTCGGGTTTACAGGCAGTATTGCAATAGACTAGGACAAAGTGTTTAGGACCATGTCTTGAGCAATAAAGTTGGGAATGGAGAAGAGGCAAAGGCAAAGTTGGCTGGACTTGATGATTGAGTACATGTGAAATACTTACACAAGAAGAAACTGTAACCCTGCTCCCTATGCTCCCGTCCTCTGGGCAACAGCCTCCTCCCTAGCTGCTGCTGCTCCCATCTTTCACCACCTCTAGAAGGTGGCTGTACCTCCCACATACGCTGATCTTGGCACGTCTGACAGAGATGTCTTCAACAAAAGCCACAGATTTGGCTTAAGAAAACTTTATTTGAACACCAAGTCTGAGAATGGATTGGAATTTCCCACCTCAGGCTCAGCCAACATGGAGACTCAAAGTGAATGGTAACTTGGAAACCAAGTACAGATGAACCAAGTACGGTCTTACATTTACAGAGAAATGGAGCACAGACAGCACCCGGGCATTGAGATCACGGTGGAGGCTCTGCTAGCACATGGACTGATACTGACCTTTGATTCATCCATCTGCCTAATACTAGGGGGAAATGCTAAAATCAAGGTTGGGTATAAGAGGGAACAAATTAATCTGGGCTATGACATGGACTTTGACATTGCTGGACTCTTGGCTCTCTGGTGCTTGGCTATGAGGGCTGTCTGTCTGGCTACCAGATGAATTTTGAGATCTCTTAAGTACCAAGTGACCCAGAGCAACTTTGCTGTTTCTATAAGATGGATGAATTCAAGTTTCATACTAATGTAAACAACTGGATAGATTTTGGTAATTCCATTAACCAGAAAGGGAACAAGAAGTTGGAGACTGCTGTCAGTCTCACCTGGAGAGCAACAAACAGTAACACCCAGAGTCTTCAGAGTAACAGCCAAGTTTCAGGTCGACCTCGATGCCTGCTCTTTGGTGAAAGCAAACAACTCCAGCCTGATAGAGTCCACTCAGACCCCAAAGCTGTCAGCTCTGCTGGAGGGTGAGAACATCAATGCAGGTGACCACAAGCTTGGTCTAGGACTGGAATTTCAAGCATAAATGAATATTATACAATCGTTAGACCTCCAGGCTAATGATGACTTAGCTTTGAGGTGTTACTGTTTCAGAGATAGAGAAGAAGCCTGAAAACATGTTTTAGGTGTGGAAGTGGGGTGGGGAGGAGCCTCCTACAGATGACAGGCTGCAAGTCTAGGTCCTTTGTAAGTCTGTATCAAGCTCACAGATAAAACTATGACTTCCAGAGCATTGAACTTCAGTATCCTAATACTAACTGCTGAGAAGCATGTACACACCTATGTGAAGGGGTGGAACTTCATTCCCCATCCCCACCCTAGCCCGTTAGTTACCTGTTTTGCAGCAGAAGTAGTCTTCAGGGTGTGGATGGTTATTTCTTGCATACCATTTTAGGGTAGAGGGTGGAGAAGATGGACATGATGGAGTCAGCCATTCAGGATTTAATTCTTTGTGTGTGTTATGGTGTGATTTTCTTTTCTTTCTTTCTTTTTCTTATTGTACCAGAATATGAAGCAGATTCTGGATTGCCATCCCTGAGCTAGGTAGGTGATTCTGGTCATACCAAGACAATACTAGGGATCTAAACTAACTTCTGCTATGGCTTCACAATTCTATTTTTCTTTTTTAGCAGTTTAATGGGTACATTATAGAGTCTTCCATTTGTGTGGAATTATCTCCTCTCCTCCAAATGCTATAATTAATACCACTTAAAATATAATTTGAATAAAATATTAAAACATCAAAAAATTATAAAAGTTAATTGTATATTCCTTGTGCTGACAAAAAATTAACATGGCAATTTATTGGGTTGGTAGTCTGCTTGAAAACATCAGGCAATGAAATAGAAAATATCTGAAACTGTTTTACAGGAGATGCTATGCACAGCTCAAATGCATTTTGTTCTGTTTGTTCTGTTCAGAATGATGGCATCTCTAGGGGAATCTAGGGGATGGACTGGCACAGGATCTTTGCTTTCTGAAGACCTCATGTAGTAGACTGGGCTCAGGACATATTCATTAGTTCCAGACACTTGCACTAACAGAGACTCTGGCATTTGCTTCCCTGCAGTCAATTTCTGCCTGGAGAAAAGTTCATCTTATTTGTCGATTAAATGAAGACTGATGTGCTTTGCATACTCTGAGCATAATTTTCTGCTGTTTGGATTCAGGACCCTGACTTGAAAGGTCACCGCCACCTGCTCTGTGGAACAGACAAGTTCTGGACATCTGGGCCAACATTGTTTTTGGATCCATTTGTACTCGCCTCTGCCTGGCTGCTTTTTTCCTCTTTATACCTGAGATAAGATGTCATTTTTTTCATAGGATGTCTTCTGTCATTGAACTTATTCCTGGGCTGGCTGAGATCTTCTTGTGTCTTCTGTGATGCAATGTGGTTGTCAAAGCAAGTCACAGAGAACTGTTCACCTATGTGCTCCTACATTTAGAGTACTGAAGATGAAGAATGTCCTAGTCAATTATGCCCAACAAGTGGCACACAGCTAGCATACTCCTACTGGTGGATGTCTTTGGGTATGCTGCAAATGTATGTTGTTCCCATTGGTTAATAAATAAGCTGCTTTGGCCTATAGCAAAGCAGCTTAGAGGCAGATGGGAAATCCAAGGAGAGAAACAGGAAAGAGAAAGGTGGAGTCTGAAGAGACACGAGTCAGCCACCCAAGGAGCAATATGTAATGGGACACAGGTAAAGTCACAGAACACGTGGCAAAACATAGATTAATAGAAATGGGTTATTTTAAGATATAAGAGCTGGCTAGCAAGAGGCCTGCCATAGACCATTCAGTTTGTAAGTAATATAAGCCTCTGTGTGTTTACTTGGGTCCCAGTGGCTGCAGGACCATGGGTGAAAGAGATTAGCCTGGATCTGGAAAGTGGGGGGGTGGGGAGGGGGAGTGGAGGAGAGGGGGGGGGGGTTGGGAGGTGGCAGGACCCAAGATACCTCTGACTACATTCTCCAAACATCCTGCCCCTTGCAATCTCAATTTCCCCTTCTCTTCTCCTATTTTCCCAGTAATATTTGTCACCTATGAATATAATACATAATTGGCAACATGTATACTTTCTTTGTTATTATTATTTCTGACCAAGGATGTCAGCTTCTCAGACACAGGAGTTACCTGTTTTCTTTCACAGAACAGCAATTGATATAAAATATTTTCTTGTAAGGGTTTGTATTTTTTAATCAATCAACTCATTAAAGGCTGTTCAACTTTATGGGTGGTAAGATATTAACAAAAAGAGCTGTCACCCTTCACAGATATTCCTAGATGTATAAGAAACAGCAAGTATCTATACAGTGAAAACAAGAACATTGTGACTTTAAATATTTAAGAATGTGCACTAAAAAAAAATTCCATAAAAAATGTCCACTATGGAAGACAATTTGCATAGATCCCCACTCAAACGATTCACCCACTTGAATGTTGCAAATGCTTTCTACAAGCATCTGAATAGCTTGGATGGTTACTTTCTAATGTTAATTTAAATATTTCTAACAAACTTTGCAGGTTTTACTTCAGGATTCTGTACAATCCTACCTAAAATCTCTAGGTATGTTAGCTAAAATTTCCACTTTTTTCCCCAACATAATACTTTTATTAATTATTTGGGAATTTCATACAATGTACCCCAATAACACTCACTTCCCATTCCTCCCAGGTCCATCTTCCCACCCTTGTACCCCCCCCCAAAAAAACAGCGAGTCCAAATTGTGTTGCCCATATACACATTAGAGCATGATTAAACTCCCAGTGGCCAACCCCTTAAAGAAAACTGAGTCCTTCCCCACCCTGCAGCCAGAAGGCATCAACTGTGGAGAGCTACACTTCAGCATCTGTATCACAAAATGTTTAAGGACTCGCTTCAATAGCTTCCTGTCTGAACTGTTTATTTTGTGGGGGTTGGGGGGTTGTCACAGAAGCCTTCAATGTCTCTCATTCTCACTTGAGTCTGCAGTTAATGATAGCACTGTAAAAGAAGCTTCCTTACCTATAGCAGCTGGAGGCAGCTTGGATCATGGATATCAATGTGGTTTTCAGTAGCAGCGCACATCACAGACATCAACATGGGCTCCAGTGGCTGCCCTGACCACAGTCACCAATATGGCTTCCAGCACATTGGTGGAATATTATAAATCATGAACATTCACACTTTTTTTATGAACCTCTTTGGGAAGAATATTTTTTCCACTTCAGAAACTTCCTATAACTGAGTTGGGTAACAGTACATTTCTAAGCTGGCAGCTACACTTCATGGGCACCATAGAACTCTTTCTTCCTCAAGAACTTTCTAAACTGTGGATCTCTGGTTGTTGTCTCTTCCTCACTCATCTTTGCAAAACTCCAGTTTTATTTGTGTCTCATAAATGTCAGTTTGTCTTATTTTCCAGTTACTCTTCTTAGATTCTTTACAGTTTTGCACAGCAACCTTAGAAGTTTCCAGGACCTAACTGTCCCCTTTAGCAGTGAATCCCACCAGTTCTCTAGACCCTCTTACAGTGGATACAGAACTGGATACTTTATACTCTAAAATCTAAGTTCACCTTTCCCTGAAAATCTCATCTTTCTCATTCGTTTCAATGTTAAGAAATAACAAATATCCAGATACCCAAGCCTCAGTTTTATCCCTTTTATAACCATCTCTTAAAACTCATTAAACCTATCTGATAAACAAATATTGATTTCTTCCTATTCTTCTATTATTATTAATCAAGAGTTGATGTGTATTAGTTAGCTTTCCATCACTATAACAAACTACATGGGATAATAAAGGTATAAAAGAAAAGGTTGATTTGAGTTCACAATTTTGAAAGTTCCAATCCATAACTGATTGGCCCCATTGCTTTAGGTTGATCATGAAGTGATACAGCATGGCACAGACCAGAACAAAAGTGATCATTGAATTACCAGAAAACAAAGAGAGAGAGAGAGAGAGAGAGAGAGAGAGAGAGAGAGAGAGAGAGAGAGAGAAGAGAGCCATTATCTGTTTTAATAATAGGTCCTCAATGATCTAAAAGCTTCCCAGTAGACACCAGCTCTTAAAGATCCACCACCGCAGAATAGCACTTCACTGAGAACCAAGCATTTTACATATGGCTCTTTGGGAAACATCTAACATTCAAAATATAGCACTATTATTTCATCATTTTATACTTAGGTCACTGGTTATGACTGCTTATTTATTACCATGCTCACTCTTTGGCTATTGACTATGACTGCGAGTTTCTTCTCATGCTCATCCACAGGCTATTAGCTATGGCTACCTGTTTTTTACTTTGATCATTCTCATATTTATCTTCCTACATCTTCCTTCTCATCGAAGATGTGATGATAATTATAAAAGATGGCTTGAACAATGTCATGTTCTTGCTTTTGATAGCAAATTGTCTTCCTGTTGCCCTAATTCCTCAGCAAGAAGCACAATAAGCCATGACCTCATATCTGCTAGATGGTTAACTACTGAAAAGATGAATGATAGAAAATGTTAGCAAAGATGTGATAAAAATGGAAAGCCTATGTACACCATCAGAAGAACATAAATTTGTACTTCCATTCAGAAAGCAGTATACCTTTTCATAAAATACATAATCACTAATCTAAGAGTTCCATTTTTTAATAGAAAGCCAGAAAGAATGGAGTTATTGTATTAAAGAAATATCTACATGCCTGTGTTTATTGAAGCACTATCCATAATAGCCATGACATGGAAACAATCTAAGTGTCTATCAACAGATTAATATAAAGATGTGATATGCATGTATGTATGTATAGTGTGGCCTTTGAAATGGAAGAAAACATGCCATTCATGACAATATGGATGAATTTGGGTGATGATATGTTAACTGGAGGACATTATGATAAAGGAAATAGGTCAGACACTGAGAGACAAATATTCTATAATATTCTTATATTCAGAAGCCAAAAGAATGATTTCATATAAATGTAAAGTAGAAGCCAGACAGCAGGAGAGAAACAGGAGATGTTGATCAAAGGGAACAGGTGTCAGTTAGACCAGAGGAATACATATTAGTGATCTATTGTACAACATGATAAGCAAAGCTAATAATAATGTGTTGAAACTTTCAAAATTGTTGAAAGAATAGACCTTTCATCAATCTTGTCTTAACAAAGTAAGTAGATGATGTGATGGGCAAGCTGTTCAGCTAATTGACTCTTTCTGAAATGTGTATGATAATACCAAACATCACACTGAACATCCTGGGTGTACATAGATGTCAATTAAGTGAACTGAAAAAAGATCTTTCCCAGTGTCACTTCTGCTTACTTCTTTCAGGTCAAGTCCTAATACTTTTTTTTATCTAGCTTTTTGGAATTTGGAGATTAAGAGTTTTAAATATACCTGAACGCTCTCTGCCTTCCTCTCTTCAGACCCTCAAGCCTATTGGTTTAGTTGGTACATGCATGTATGCCATTCAAATAGCATTTAGAAAAGAATTATTGAGTTTTCCTTCCATCCCATTCTAAGAGAAGCTCTCACAGTGAAGTTTGTCATTCATTCCAATGACTCAATCATCCCTATCAACTTATCCATGCAGCTATTCACTGTCCATGTCCCAAGTCACATGATACTTCTTAAATTTACACACCAGTACATTAGATACTTTCATGGCACATTTCTGTAGCAAACTGCAGATTGTCTGAGAGAATAGAAGCACAGTGAGTTTAAACACCCTACTTCCCTTATTCAGTCTTCCCAAGACTCGTGCCATCTGGAATATGAAGTTCAAGGCTCTTTGTTGTTGCTGCTATTGTTTAAAGATGGAGTGATAAATCATAAGGGAATTTGTTCCTATCTTCTCTGGCACACAGAGCTTTCTCATGATATAAAAAAGGCAGACATTTGGGTTTTTCATCTTAAATCAGGCACATCAAACTTGTATTATACTTAGGGAATTTTCTCAAATCTGGCAATCTCAGACTTAATTTTTAGTGTATTGCCTTGTCTTCCTTTATTACTCATGGTAATTTTAAAGGAATCTAAAAGAGGCTCCATCAGGAGTAAATTGCCAGATGTTATTTTGTTCTGAAAGCTCTCTATTCATTGATATGTGGGCTTGTGTTTGGGCAATTAATACATCCTCCTCTGCCTTGAGTTGAATGTACTTTCCTTATAAGTCTACAGTATGGGAGTCTTTCTAACTAGCTTCTCAAAAATTTCTGGAAAAGTCTACCATCAGTGAAGAGAAGCTGTGTGTTTATTACTGTGAGGATTGGGTCAGTCCCCTTCAAGGGCACTGTGGTTGCATTACTAATAGTCTTCTTTGATAATACTATGTCTTAAGATTCACAAATCTTCACAGAGCTGTCAGTTCATTGAGACAAAAAATGAAAAGATGTTCACATAGATAACTAAGAAAGTAAATTTTGGAGGAGCAGTCAGAACCTAGTCTTTCTGCATATAGAAATTAGATAAGAGAAGGAAATGCAACATTTTGTATCTTAATAATTCTCAAGCTAAATTGCTATTTTATATGATAAAATTACTACTTTAGAAAGTAGAAGTGAGCTTGGCTATTTAACACAGGAAGTCCTAAAAGTAGTAAAAGCATATTTTAAATAATCAAAAGAGTGTGTTCTGGTACATAGCTCTCTACAGAACTCATCAGAGTACTTGAAAATGACCTGCTTAGTTTTGTTTAGGGTAAGGAATCACCTTGATGGCAATCTAGCCTCAAACAAAACCATTCTATTTAATCTGTTTTGTACCAGGCACCATGCTAACTAAGCCTTAGAATTGCAAAAGTGGATTACCCAAGACACAGTTCCTCTTTCAATGCATCTAAAAATAGGGAAGATAGATACAAATAAAATAGCTACACAAAATGTGTACTTAAATTTTCTCTGCTAGACAGTGTTGTATGAATACTGTGAGTCTCAGAACAGAAGACCTCAGAGAGCCCAGTAAGCATTCCAAGACAAATGGCTATTTCTCAGCAGTAATCCACGCACAGGAAAATGTCAGAAAGAATCATCATTCACTCACAGAGAAAGCATTATGGCTTTGGTGTAGAGAGGTGTGGAGATGGAAGATGAGGAGGTAAAGGTTTGGAGGAGTCATGTCACCTACAACCTTTTTAGCTACCTTTGAATCCTTATCCTAAATCAATGGGAAGCTTTGACAAGTGTAACATTAAATCTGTACAAGTAAATGCATAACTGACAGGTAGGTTGTAACGCATATGGTTTATATCAAAAACATTAAGGAGTAACATTTACTTAAGAATTTTGCATTCTTGAATTCTATTATTCATTTCCACCATATTTGACTACAGACTTACCCTGGGGAAAATGAAAATATGAAGCACAGTGTATGGCAAAAAAAAAATCCTTTGTGTAAACATTATTGAAGAAATACTTGAGCACATATCAAATCAGTACTTCCCAATACCTGAGCCTCTAAGAAGCACAGACATTCAATAAGAGAGGTCAGTGAAATGCTGAGCTGCTACTTTCCTAGAGCTACAAGCCAAAATGAAAACAAGGGACAAATATTTTTAAACTCTTCATGACAGATGTGCATTACCAAGGCTAACTGATAAGCACTTTAAAAATCTGGATAGAAATTCAGACTTAAATAACTGTATTTGCTTTCAAAACAGTTCAGTTGCCTACACTGCACTCTGATTTCGACACTTCAACCAAATTATCAGTCATTGTGTGATTCATTTGTCGACGAACATTGAGAAACAACACAACAGGGTACCTTCATCCTAAAAATTGGCATGAATACTGATAGTCTGTGATCTAAGCTGCTTGACCTTCTCTGGAGCAGGTATCAGAGCTGAGTCACACCAGCTGCTCCATCACACTGCAAGCCAACTCCAGACTGGTGGTTATAAGTGAGCCCCATCTAGAACAGCAATAGTATATGTATGAAGAACTATAACCTTGGCTTCGGCTGTTCATAAGTGTGATGTCTACATAGAACTATATCACATAATTATGGCTTATAAAGCCTTGCTTTAATCTTTCTAAGTTCCAAACTTGTACACCAAACCACATGAGCAAAACCTTGCTTAGGGTGTCTAATTAGAGAGATCCAACTTCACATGTTTAAATCAGGACTCCTTCCTATATCTCTATCCTCAGTATTCTTTCTTGGTGACTGCTGTCACCATTAACCTAGTTACTTAGAATGATGATCTTTAATAGTTGTTTTGACTCCTTTTGTTCACAACTTATGTTCAAAGCACCAGTATGACTTATTGGTTCTACCTTCAGATACCCCTATACCAACCTTTTTGTATGTTCTCTCTCCTAAACCAAAACTGGCTGCAACATTGCTATTCTGGCCCTGATGTTTAATTGTTTTTACTACAAATAGAGAAATCTGCAATCACACTGTGAATCTACTCGATGTTCAATGCTTGCTGTGCTCAAGACAAAGTTCAGTAACTTTACCAGGGCTCGTGAAATACAACATGATCACTTACATTAACTCCTATTCATCTTACCTATTTCCATGTCACTTGACAAACTACTTTTCTTGTTATTGGGTGCTAGGGTATCAGAACTCCTCCACAGGTCAAGAAATAAGTTTCCACTCCAGACATGGGTACTTTCGTCTTCCTTTTCACAACAAGAAAGTCTCTGAGGCTTTTGCTTGCATGACAGTTAAGTACGTTGTCAAATGCATATACTACAGTGACTTTACCATTGATGGCCTGGATAAAAATAAATTACAACCATTAACACATATCTCACCTCTTTTCCATACCAATGGGTAACATGACTGCACATATATAATTTTACTTGGGGGAATTTGATTTCCATATCCATTACATTGTAAGCATCAAAGTCTGAGACTTTGTCTTGCTCATCACTGGATTTCCCAGGACTGAAGCAGGCCTGCCACATTCCATCGCGATGATAATCATAGTGAGTGAGTGAGTGAGTGAGTGAGTGAGTGAGTGAGTAAAAAGAGTAGAAATGCTACCGTTGGTTCCCATTCTCTTCTTCAGAACATATTTTCTTGTTCTCAGGGAGTCTGACATGGTGAACTATGGTGGACTTCCCCAATGGTTAGAACAGATCCAAGCTATTCAAAATGAAAATAAAATAAACAATTAGATGTAATGGCATCCGTGTTAACTGCATCTTCCTGTTAGGGGCATAGGAAATTAGAGTATGCTGCTACAGGGCATCAACCATCATATAGTAACAGCTGCAGACTCAAAGCTTTGGCCCTGCAGGGTTTGAAGGTTTCTATGGGAACAACACAATCCTGTATCTGTTTATAAGCTTAAAATACGTGGTGGCAAGAAAGTGCTGCTGTAACAAACCACGTGTGGACGATTCAAAAGATGAAAGCCCATAAAAATTAATGATCAGAGAAGAATGTGGACTAGTAAATCAACAGCCACATTATTAAAAACAGAGGAAATGTAATTGGCCACATATGGTCACAGGATAATGAGGCAAGAGTCACTGAGCTCTTTAAGCCAGTTATGTATATATACTCACACAGGGCGGCACACAGAGGGAGCAACTGATGTGCCAACAGCTTCACAGAAAGGAAATCTATCCTCCAGTAGTACTTTTCATGACATCTAATTAGCAATTATGAAAAGGGCTTAACGGTGAGAACAAGTAACTAAAGTAAAACCACCCTAATGAATTACCACTGTCACATTTGTGAGTAAGTAAAGCAGGCTTTGGAAATAATAGACTCCAGGTTTAGAGCCCAGGTAACAATTGAAATGAAACATCCCAGGGCTCTTTATCTTCCCCTAATTGCCTCAGCTTCTCAGGGTTGAAAAACAAAAGCTTATTCTCATTGCAGGCCACTAAAGAATTTGCAAAAGAAAATAGAAAATAGCCTGTACCTACAGAGATACTTTATGAAAACTTATATTTTTCTGGGCCAACAAGATGGTGAGGCACCAAGATTCATGATCTAAGCTTGGTCCTGAAACATACAGAGTGGAAGGAGGGTGAGTGTCTCTTTAAGGTTCTACAGTTTTGTGGACTCAGGGTCAGCTCACAAGAGATTCAGAGTACCACTAGTATGCTGTTGTAAATCTTCTTTTTTCCAGACTCGTTTACTAGCCTATGAAAGTCTTGCCACTTTTTCTAAAATTTATCAATATTTCAAAAATAAGATATAGTAAACATTGAAGTGATTTTTAAAAATTTTTTCTCCTAAAATTTGACTGCATAGGTTGATTTTCTGTTTCATTTGGGTGAGCTGGTATTAATTTGTATGACTGCAAATTAATAAAACACTTAGAGTAGACATCCCACAGCCTTTCCTACACACCAGCTTCATCCTCTTTTGGATGCTGCTTCCTTCTTTATTTTAAGCAGTGTGGTGGACAATAGCGGTTACCCCCTCTAGAGATTTACAAGTTATAGTTCAGTTCCTTAGGACTACCACAATGAGTTTGCTTTCAATATATTTATTTCTATAATTTTTAAATTGTATGTGCTTGTGTGTAAATAGGTGCACATATGTGCAGGTGCCCCTGGTGGCCAAAGGTGTTGGATTTCCCCTGATGTTGGAGTTGTAGGTGGCTGTGAACCCAAGAATTGAACTCCAGAATAGTTGTACATACCACCACTGAGTCATCTCTCCTAGCGTATATCTTTGTTACATTTGTTTGTTCATTTTTGAGACAGGGTCTTACTGTATAGCTCTGCCTGGCCTGGAACTCTCTATGTAGAACAGGTTGTCTTTGAACTCTGCTTAGATCAACTAGCCTCTGCTGCCTGAGTGCTGGGGTCAAAGGTGTGCCCCACCACACCCCCTTGAGGAAGGAATACCGTTGACAATGAAGGTTTGGTGCCAAATTTGGAAATTGCTATTTTGTTTACAGAATGAAGGAAAAAAATTAAACTCAAGGCTCAATCTACTTTCGTATTGCATCTACATCCAACCAGGTCTTTTCATTTCCATTACCACTTCAACTATGATGGCTCTGGGAGTCTTCCAAGAAGTTCCCATGCTTTTCTGAGTCCCACTCTATGCCTTTCCCAGGCAGCAATAACTGTGTATGATTTATACGAAATTGCTTCTCTACTTTAACCTCTCCTTTGTTGCTTGATTTCACTGTATATAAGTGTCCAATTTCTAAACCACCTACAAAAATTTTCCTAAAGTATTTTCCACAATTATGGCTGCCATCTCTCCCATCCTTCCCCTGTTCCTGGTAGCTCCCAGGAAAATTTTTCTCCTTATATCAATGCACCTAATAGAGACTTCCCATGTGTTCCCTGAGATCTCAGCCCCTGATGTTTATAGTCTTATGTAATCTCTTCTCTCAAGTGTGAGAGTGTACCGTGAACCAGCTTAACACAGAAAATAGGATAGGTCATCACTCTTCTATCATAGTATATCAGGGGTCTATCCTGTCATCAGATTCAGTTCTGAAACATTCCCATTGTTGACTTTGAAGAAGCTAGCTGTCATAAATGATATAACATGAAATGAACATAGCTCTGCTGACAGCCTGAAGACACAGGATGAAGACGCTTGCAGTTTAAGATCCAAATGAGAATGCAGCCTTGGTGAACACCAAAATTGCAACCTGAGTGACTTTAAGTGGAGAGCTCAATTAACATGAGCAACAACACTGTGATATTTGGTAAGTATTAAACTTTACGGTCATATGTTATACAGTGTACAAAATAAATACTGCCTCTCTAGCACTCCAAGAATCTCATGCTCATCATCCTTGATATACATTCCTGTCTATATACTTCATAAACTTTTGGTATACTACAAACTTATTTGTTTATTTAATGGTCTTCCCACATGCATACCTCCACTGGAAAGTAAGTTCAGAGTATGATTTTTTCTCCATGATTAGAAAAACACCAGGCATATAGAATAGTCAATAGATTTTTTAAATGATGTTATCCACCATACTTTACAATCTAATGTTAGAATTTAATTAATAATCATTTCACACACACAAATGCAAAAACAATGACCCCATACATTACCTTAGGTTAACTTTGCCAAAGATTTTATTTCACACAAATGCATGTTGGGTTGAGTTTTCCCTATCAATCAATAGACCAGGTCTAATATAGATGAAGCTTCTACTTCTGCTTAAAATAAAATCCATAAAAACTACTGTAGTCTTGCAATAAAAGACCTGGTAGTTGAGAACATTCTCACAGAAATTATTTTATAGCATACATATGCAGACTCCTCTTTAGAGAATGCTCAAATTAAGGCTAAGTAGATGCTTATCTCTAGAGAATAATATAATTGTATCTCTACTAGAAGCTGTGGTTATGAAGATGTGCAAAGTTGATTTCTTCTCCATGATTTTATAATTGGCTGTTGAGTTAAAACACACACACACACACACACACACACACACACACACACACACACACACATGCACACTAATGTTCTTTATTGAAACAACTCAAAAAGAACACTTCTGGTTTTGACCAGAGAAAGTTAATAGTTGATTTTGGGGACCAGCCTTCAGAAGTCTAGAACCCGTGAGTAGATTGGGTGGGCATGGTGGCCCACCTGTAACTGCAGCTTTAGAAGGCAGAGACAAAGGATCTCCAGAGAAAGCTAGCTGGTAAGACTAGCCTTATTAGTGAGCTATGGGCTTGACTGAAAAACCCTGACTCAAAGAATATGGTGGAAGAGTAATTGAGACTTATTCCTGGCATCAAACCATTTTATTTACCTCCAATGACACAATATAGTTGGAGGCAGTTTTCTAATTACTGTTAAATTTGCCAGAATTATTTGGTAAGCCATATGGGTGATCAGATAGTTAATTTTATATAACAATATATCTATATCAACTTGTCCAGATCATGGAGTATCTGGATATTTGGCTAAATTTTATCCTGTTTAGATAGGATAATGTGCTGTTACAGGATAATGTGATGTTATTCTCATGGCATGATTAATATCTGTGGAGATTTTACAGGTGGGACAATGCGAGAATATCTCTCAATGATATAGTCTTCAGATGAAAGCTCATTATACTTATAAATGCCTGAAATTTTCATGGTGGTCTACTGTAGTTTCTAAAAGATTAATTAGTACACACATTGATTAGACCGAGCAAACCTCAGCAAGGGTATTACCTTCCCTGAGTAGGTGGCCATTATACAATCTATCATCATATGTCTTAACAGAAATGAGGAGAGAAAATCAGCTCTCTCTCTACCTGCCTGACTGAGCCCTGCTTATGGTTCTCTACCCTCTGACTGGTGGTTTTTTACCCTTTCTAGAAGTATTTCTGTCTCTTCCAGACCTCTACCTTATGGACAGACCATTGTGTGAAGTTTTAGTCACCTGGGTAAGCCAGTCTCTCCACATCTAGATCTACAGTTGCTACGTGCACTATAAGTTGTCTTCTATGGAGGATCCTGAATAACACAGATGATTTTTCTCTTAAGGTTAAATGTGACATTTTCTTCTAAGGTTTGAAATATTCTTTCTCTACAGTAGACCACCCTGAAAATTTCAGGCATTTATAAATATAACATGCTATAGCCTAAAGACAACATATTTTTAAGAGATATTCTTGCATTTCCCAACCCATAAAAATCTTCACAGATATTAATCTTTATGTGAGCAACACATTATAACCAATTTGAGATCCATAGAACATCTTCCAGTAGCTCTATGTATGCTATGCTGAGAATTATTTGTATATCAGGTAACCAAAAAGTTTAATGTATGTACAGGTGGTTAGGGAAATTCCTAGTTGAGAGTATTCATTTAACAATATCTATTTTAAAAATACTGAATACCTTGAAGGCATTAAAACCTGTGCACAGCTTCCTGAATACAAGGACGAGCAAAGCAAATCTATCTTAGAATGAAGACACTAGAAGGGGAAGCAAACCCTTTTTATAAGATATGGTTAATGTCATTGAAATAAACCCAGGGAATTATGGGAACACAAATAAAGATTCTTTTGATTAAACAACTATATGAGTTACGTGCTATAAAATTAGCTAATATGTATCATTTTCAGTGTACTTGTTAGTAATTCTTTCATTCTCAATATTAACACAGTCAGGACAATAAACCAGATGATTAAACTATCTAAAACACTAGAGTGAGGCTGATGGGGTGGAAAAGAGGCTTAAGGAAGAAAGACTGTCTTGGATCACCCCACTGTGGGGTTACAAATGTGTTAATACGGTAGAGTGTTAGGATGCAGTGTGAGTCGCAGGCTCTTTGGACAAGAAATTGTGGATTTATTCGGTAGTGAGATCATAAAGTCCTTTGCAGGGAAGTTTGGACCCACACAAAAAATCTTGCATGTGATGAAAGCCTTTGAAAGCAAAGCTTCAAAGACCCAATATACATTTTAGAAAAAGCACTGTGGCAAGTATTGATAAGTTTTTTTGCACCCCGATAGGCCTCTCCGCCGATGCAGCAATCCAAATCAGACCAAATTAGGAAAAGGTCCAGTTTAATGGGTAAAGCATTGCCAGGTGATTCCCTGGCCCTACAGAGAGGAAACAGGGACAAGAGACCAGAAGAACCACATGTCTGTTTCCTGGAATGAAGCTTATATACCCTGTGGGAGTGGTCTTGAGACTCTCTGGGGGGAAAGCTGTGTTTGGTGGGTTTTGAAGGGGCAGGTTTGGGGAAAGAGATGGGGAGGGGAGTTGAGGTGGACCTTCCACCAGAACATTCCAGGCTCTTTGGGTATAGGGATGCCAGGGTGCCAGAGGTTGAGGTGGAGCTCCCACCAAACAAGTATGGATTTAAGACAGAGACACCCATTCTGAGAGCACAATAATTTTTTAGGTGGTCTAACTAGAAATACATTTTATTAAGGCATTGGTAGCACATGCCTTTAATCCCAGCACTGGGGAGGCAGAGCCAGGCAGGTCTCTGTGAATTCAACACCAGCCTGGTCTACAGAGTGAGATCCAGGACAGGCACTAAAACTACACAGAGAAACCCTGCCTCGAAAAAACAAACAAACAAACAAACAAACAAACAAACAAACAAACAAACAAACAAAAATACTTGTAGGGATTCACAGGCTTGGCAGGCGAGGTGAAAAAAAAACTCAGGTGAACCCGAGCGGTGGCGCGGAGGCTAGAGTCTCTGCCTCTGGACCCGGAGGTCCCGGGTTCGAGTCCCCGATGCATCTATGCATCGGAAAAAAAAAAAAAAAAAAA
>CABHPQ010170113.1:24869-54384 GCA_902168405.1 Peromyscus aztecus
AAAAAAAAAAAACAAAAAAAAAAAAGAAAAACAAAACTCAGAAAAAAAGAGCAGATATGTAGCTGTAGTCACAAAGTCATACAAAATGCAACTCCAGGGGTGGTCTAGTGCTGATGACATTTCCTTCCTTCTTTCTTTCTTTCTTTCTTTCTTTCTTTCTTTCTTTCTTTCTTTCTTTCTTTCTTTCTTTCTTTCTTTCTTTCTTTCTTCCTTCCTTCCTTCCTTCCTTTCTTCCTTCCTTTCTTTCTTCCTTTAGTCAAAGTCTCTGTAGCTCAAGTTAGCCTAGAACTCAACGGATAGACCAGGCTGGCCTGGAACTCAATGGATAGACCAACCTGGCCTCATACTCAAGCTTACCCTCTTGCCTCAGCCTCCTCAGAGCTGGAATTGTGAGTGTGAACCAGCACACTATCCAGGACACTATTTACTACACTAATCACCAGAATCCATGACTTTCACTCTTGTCATACCAAGATTCTTTTTTTGGGGGGAGGGCAGAGAGAGGAGGAACAGGACAGAGGGGGATAGTAATAAAAGAGATCTCTTGATAGAGGGGGACATTAAGGGGTTAGGGAGAAATCTGGTGCCAGCCTAACTCCCAGGAAACCACAAGGGTGGCCCCAGCTTATACTCCTAGCAATAGTGGAGAGGGTCCCTGAACTGTCCTTCCCCTGTAATCCAGATTGGTGACTACCCTAATTGTCATCATAGATCCTTCATACAGTAACTGATGGAAGCAGTTACTGTAGAGGGTAGAGGGATTATATTGGCAAAGGGGGTCAAGATCATGATGTGGAAACCCACAGAGACAGCTGACCTGAGCTTGTGGGAGCTCATGGACTCTGGACAGACAGCTAGGGAGCCAGCATGGCATCAACCTAGGCCCTCTGCATCTGGGTGACAGTTGTATAGCTTCGTCTTCTGTGGGGCCCCTAGCAGTGGGACCAGGACCTGTCCCTGATTCATGTGCTGGCTCTTTGGAACCTGTTCCCTGTGGTGAGAAGCCTTGTTCAGCCTTGATACAGTGGGTAGGAGCTTGGTCCTGCTGCAACTTGATTATGTCTTGCTTTATGGATTCCCAAGGGAGATCTTACCCCATCTGGATGGAGAGGGAGAAGAAGTGGATGGGGAGGGGGTAGAAGGGAAGCAGGGGGAGTGAACAAGAGGAGAGGAGGGAGGGGAAACTGTGGTTGGTATGTAAAATAAAACAAAGAAAACAATATTAAATTAATTTAATCAGGAAATAAGCTTTTTATCTATCAAAGTGAGAACAGAAATAAAGATGGGTGTGTAAGAAAATATGAGAAACTTTGAAAATATAGTCATCAGGAGTTGGATTCCACATGGCCAAATAGGTGATTTTAAATGGTGGTGATTGTCTTCCAGGTTCTATCAGGAACCAGCAGGTGCACATTTACTATAGTGGCCAACACATAAAGAGCAGTATATTTACTATGTTGGTGGGAAAGCATTATGGAAACATGATGGATGACTATGATGTGTTCTTTAAAGCACCTGAGAGGCACAGTGCTTGGAAGAATGGACCTTGAACCAGATTACAATTTCTCTGAATAAAAAGAAAATTGTATCTACCTTGTGCAGCAGCATGACTCAATGCCAAAGAAAATTGATATCAGATGAGTTAGAAACTAACCTGTTACATAAACCTGGTTTTGAACACAACTCAGGAACTTAACTGAAAAATCTAAGCAAAGTGTTCCATAATTTCTTCCCTGGAAATTAAGATAAAGCAAAATACAGTTCACTGACTAAAAAATGTGAAGAATTAATTATATAGAATATACTTTGTTAACAATAAACTGTTTAAAAACCTCTGAAACAAGTATTGCTACTGTATTAGCCCAGGTTTTCAGAAAATAGAAATGATAGTATGTGTAAACACACAGAGTAGTGGATTGTGGGGAGGGAGGGGGGAAGGAGAGAGAAAGGGAGGGGGGAGATATACTTAGATTTGGAATTATGCAAACAGAGGAGCTATGATAGTCTGTTTCCATATAAACTTAGAGAATTTTTCCCCATTTTTGAGAAGGTTACTAGAATTTTTATTAACCTGCTGTCTTTGGTAGTATGACCATTTAAACAATATTAGCTTTGCCAATACATAAAGATAAGAATCATTTGTATTTTTGAGTGGCTTCTGAGATTTCTTTCTTCCATACTGTACAGTTTTTACTGTAGAAATATTTAGCATCTTAAGTTAAGCTCATACTTAGGTTTTTTGTGAGACTCTTGAAAATGGGACTTATTCTCTGATTTCATTTTCAGCGAGCAAGTCATTGTTCAGAAAGAGAAAAGCTGTTGACCTTTTTACAATGACTTTTGTATACTCCTAATTTGCTGAAACTTATCATCAGATCTAAAAGTCTCCTTGTGGGTTCTCTGAGTCCCCTAAGAAGAGGATCACGTCATCTGCATACAATGATAAGTTTAATCCTTCTTTTCCTACCTGTGTCACTTTATTTCTCTGTTTTATTGCTGTAGGCAAGATTTCAAGCCCTGTATTAAATAGGATTGGTGATAGTGGATTCCCTAATGCTTTTGCAGATTTGCAATGAACTGCTTTCACTTCTTCCTCATTCAGTATTATGTTGGCTGTAGGTCATGTGTGTGTGTGTGTGTGTGTGTGTGTGTGTGTGTGTGTGTGTGTGTATGTGTGTGTGTGTGTGTGTATTTTCATATATTACATGTGTGTATTTCATATGTGTAATATCATTATGTTGAGATGTAATCCTCCATTTCTTTTCATAAATGTTTGGTGAATTTTATTTTTCTGCCCCAGTAGATAATTATGTGACTTTTCTTTTGTTTTTTTTATTTTCTTCATATGTTCTACTTCACTGATACATGTGCACCAAAAAAGCAATCTTGGAGGTATTACAATATTTGATTTCAAGCTTCACTAAAGAGAGCCATAGACACAGCAATAGTAAGTATTGTCACAAAACAGTATTATGAACTAAGGAAATAGAGAGCAGTTCCAGAAATAAACTCATGTGTATATATCTGATTCTTGATAAAGCTGTCAAAAGCATGTACTAGACAAATAAAATCTCTTTTTTTTGGCTTTTAAATGTGTATTTTATTTGAATTTTTTGTATTTTTTATTTTATAATTTAATTTAATTTTACATATCGGCCACGGATTCCCCTGTCCTCCCTCCTCCCGCCCCCTCCACCCTCTCCCCAGCCCACCCCTCATTCCCATCTCCTCCAGGTCAAGGACTCCCCTGGGGATTCAGCTCAACCTGATAGATTCATTTGAGGCAGGTCCAGTCCCCTCCTCCCAGGCTGAGCAAAGTGTCCCTGCATAGGCCCCAGGTTCCAAACAGCCAGCTTATGCACTAAGGACAGGTCCCGGTCCCACTGCCTGGGTGCCTCCCGAACACTTCAAGCTAATCAACTGTCTCACTTATCCAGAGGGCCTGATCCAGTTGGGGGCTCCTCAGCTATTGGTTCATAGTTTATGTGTTTCCACTAGTTTGGCTATTTGTCCCTGTGCTTTTTCTAATCATGGTCTCAACAATTCTCACTCATAAAAATCCCTCCTCTTTCTCACCGATTGGACTCCTGGAGCTCCACCTGGGGCATGGCCATGGATCTCTGCATCTACTTCCATCAGTCATTGGATGAGATTTGTAGCACGACAGTTAGAGTGGTTGGCCATCCTATCACCAGAGTTGGTCAGTTCAGGCTTTCTCTCAACCATTGCCAGTAGTCTATTGTGGAGGTACCTTTGTGGATTTCTGGGGACCTCTCTACTACTTTGCTTCTTCCTATTCCCATGGGGTCTTCATTTATCATGATCTTTTATTCCTTGTTCTCCCTCTCTGTTCTTGATCCAGCTGGGGTCTTCCACTCCCCTAAGCTCTCTTTCCCTCTACCCTTGCCCTTCATTTACCCCCGCCCCCATGTCCAGTTTGCTCATGTAGATGTCATCCATTTCTCTGTCACTGGGCAATCCCTGTGTCTTTTTTGGGGTCCTGTTTTCTAGGTAGCCTCCCTGGAGTTGTGAGTAGCAGTCCAGTCATCCTTTGTTTTACATCTAGTATCCTCCTATGAGTGAGTACATACCATGTTTGTCTTTCTGAGTCTGGGTTACCTCACTCAGGATGATTTTTTCTAGATCCATCCATTTGCCTGCAAACCTCATGATGTCATTGTTTTTCTCTGCTGAGTAGTACTTCATTGTGTATATGTACCACATTTTATTTATCCATTTTTCAGTTGAAGGGCATCTAGGTTGTTTCCAGGTGGTTATTACAAACAATGCTGCTATGAACATAGCTGAGCATGGGCCCTTGTGGTATGATTGAGAATTCCTTGGGTATATGCCCAAGAGTGGTATAGCTGGGTCTTGGGGGAGATTGATTCCCAATTTTCTAAGAAAGCTCCATATTGATTTCCAAAGTGGCTGTACAAGCTTGCATTCCCACCAACAGTGGAGGAGTGTTCCCCTTGCTCCACATCCTCTCCAACATAAGCTGTCTTCAGTGTTTTTGATCTTAGCCATTCTGACAGGTGTAAGGTGGTATGTCAGAGTCATTTTGATTTGCATTTCCCTGATGATTAGGGATGTTGAGCAATTCCTTAAATGTCTTTCAGCCATTTGTACTTCCTCTGTTGAGAATTCTCTGTTTAGCTCTATAGCCCATTTCTTAATTGGACTGTTGGGCATTTTGATGTCTAATTTCTTGAGTTCTTTATATATTCTGGATATCAGCCCTCTGTCAGATGTGTGGTTGGTGAAGATCTTTTCCCATTCTGTAGGCTATCACTTTGTCTTGTTGACCATGCCCTTTGCTCTACAAAAGCTTCTCAGTTTCAACAGGTCCCATTTATTGATTGTTTCTCTCAGTGTCTGTGCTACTGGTGTTATATTTAGGAAGTGATCTCCTATGCCAATGCGTTCAAGACTACTTCCTACTTTCTCTTCTATCAGGTTCAGAGTAACGGGACTTATGTTGAGGTCTTTGATCCACTTGGACTTAAGTTTTGTGCACGGTGACAGGTATGGATCTGACAAACAAAATCTCTTTATTAAGTAATCCTGGGGAAACTGGATATCCACATATAATACTGAAAGTAGATCTTGACCTCTCAACCTGTACAAAAATCACTTCAAAATGGACCAAAGATCTGAAAATCTGAAACTATTCTATGAACATAGGGGAAATTCTTCAAGATGCAGGTACAGGCAATGACTATAAATAAGACCAAATAGCCCTGTGAATAACATCAAGAATTATACAAATAAGATTGTATCAAACTTAAAAGTTTCTATATACCTAAAGGGATATTAAGATTTCATCTCAGTCAAGTCAAATAGGCTACTGGGGAAGAAAATAATAAACAATAAATATGTAAGGATGCAGGAGCAAAGAAATTTTGTATACTGATTGTGGGAATGTAACCACGAAAGAATTCCATACAGAAGTTCCTCAAAAAATTCAAAATAGAGCTTCCATATGATCCAGATATACCAGTTTTGGGGTTAAGTATCCAAAAGAATCAAGTCAGGCTACTAAGGAGATGCCTGCAAAACCTATGTTTATTTGTTTATTAGTGCTTTATTCACTTAATTATGAAATCAACAGGTTTCTCTCAAAACATAACTAAAGAAAGAAAATATCATACATGCACACACACACGGGTTTCTTTTAGTCATAAAATTGAATAGAACTATATAATTTATGGGGAAATCTATAAAATTGAATTATGTCATTTCTGGTGAAATAAACCAGTTTCATGAATCATGAGGCTGGAATGCAAAATATCCCTTATGGACTCATATGTTTGAACACTTGGTCTCCTACTAGTAACAATGTCTGGAAAACTGTAGAACCTTCACGAGAAGGAGAGCTTCTTAGAGGTGGTGGGTTACCAGGCCAGGCCTTGCAGTTTTATAGCCCAACCCAACTTTCTGTTCAGTCCCTTATTGATGACTGTAGACACAATGGGACCAGTCACCTCCTATTCTTGCAGCCTGCTCTCACCACCATGAGGTACCATATCCCCTTTGACTATAAGCCAAAACTAAGCCTTCCATCCCATAAGTTGCTTCTTGTCAAAAATTAGTCACAGCAATTAGAAAATACTATGACACATGTTTTCTGTCATGTGTGGAATCAAGAAAGAAGCACAAAGGATATGGAAGTAAAAGGAAGTCTTTTGGGGATGTTACCATGAAATTCCTTACTTAGTTAAAACAGTTAACCAAAAGAAATAGAGTAAGCATTTTCCTTGATTCTTCAAAGAAATCTGAGTTAAGTAAAGATTTCAAGTCATTTAATTTAATCATGGGGATACAATGATAAAGACGAATGATCATTAGTCTGGACTTCCTAAAGAGATAAATTCATGTAAGAACTGGTCCAGCCTTTATATGAGGGGAGGTGCCTAGTCTGACTGCAACTTGATATGCTGTGTTTGACTGATATTCATGGGAGGCTTGCCTTTTTCTGAAGAAAAAGAGGGTAGATGGTGTGGGGGTGGGAGGAACAGAGAGGAGGTGGGGGGGAGGGGTTGAGAGGAGAGGAGGGAGGAAAAATTGCGATCCAGATGTTAAAAAAATTAAAAACATAACACACATTACACTACTAAAGAAAAAAAAAGAACTATCTACTAACACTTTAGAGGAAAACTCAGGGGTTATTAGAAGAAGAACCAGATATTTGTGTAGTTCTACTCTAGCGGCCTCCCTCACAGTTACATTCCAGACTAATGAGGAGAATTCTGACTGTGTAATGGAGGCATCAGATGTTCCTCATCCCTGTCCTGGACTCTATCTTATCATCCTTGGTAGTGAAGCAAGCATAGGGTAGGGTAAGTATTCCCTGATGGGACAGGATATGCCACAAACGACAGCCCTAGCACAGGTTCTCAGCAAAGTTTAGTTTGAATCCATCAAGCATTTACACCACTTCTACATTTCCAACCCACAAGGAATATAGGGCTGAAACAGGAAGTTAAAATGATCAGGAGAAATCAGCAAAACCTATGCCGCTCAATGCAGTAGCCACTATCCACATGTGCTAACCACTGTTGAATTGCTCACTGACATTAGGTACATTTCACAAACTCAGTAACCAGGGGTCTAGTGGATACAGTTTAACTTTGATATAGAATCTTCCTTGGCAAGAAAAAAAATTTTTTACTTAGTCCCTAAAAAGAAAACAGATAATAGATTTTTAAAGTCTTATACTGGATAGATCATTTCAACAAACCATTTTTGGAGGGGGGCTGGGGTGCAGAAAGAAAAATATTATATTACATTATAAAACTCAAATGTCATAATATACATTGCATATGGCTTACTTTTAAAAATGCTTTCAGAAATAAAAGTTCTGGAAGAATTTTTAAAAATTAAATGAATCTGAAGAGATAGAATTTAGTTTAGAAAGGTAGATAAATTGTAAATAGTGATCATCTCCACTAGTTAGTGGGAATATTATATATTGTGTTTTTCTTCCCTATCTGGAGTTGTGTATGCATGCATGTGTGTGCGTGTGCGTGTGCGTGTGCATGTGCGTGTGTGTGTGTGTGTGTGTGTGTGTGTGTGTGTGTGTGTGTATGAAGTTGATTCACTGCTTCTATCATTTAAGTCCCAGGTATCAAACTTAGGCTGTCAGGCTAGTGCCTTTCGCACACTGAGGCAGCTCACTAGTCCTGTTGCTTTGTTTTTGTTTCAATTTTATAAATATTTCCTAGTCTGTCTACATTTTAAAAGCAGTCTTAGGTTCACACAGAATGGGGAAGAAGAAGTTTCAATTTTTCATAACCCTCCTAGCACCACTCATGAATAGGCTCCCCCTTATCCACACTTAAACCAACAGGACATCAGTTCCAAATGATGAGCACACAATGACATACTATGATGACTTCACACTCGCAGTGTACAGGAGGGCACACTCAATGTTGCATATGCACAGTCTTGAACAAATACATAATGGCATGTACTCAACATTTAGGAACATACAGAGTTGTCATGGTGCCCTGAAAGTCCCCTTTGCTCTACCCTTCCAGCACTCCCTCTCAACTTCTGGAAACCATGGATAGTTGTAGTTACCTTGTAGCTTTTCTAGCATATGAATTATATTGTGGCATTTAGCTTCTTTCCCTTCACAATGTACACTTAAGTTCCCACATTCCTTTTATGTCTTGAACCTCAGTTCTGTAGCCCTTTCTAGATGTACCATAGTTTTCTTAGCAATTTACCTACTGAAGGGTATCTTGTTACTTACAGGCTCTGGCTACTATGAATGAAGAAGTCTCTATAAACATCTATGTGTAGGTCTTTGTACAGACATAAGCTTCCAAGTCCTTGGGGAACATGTGACAGGGTCCGATTATTGGATCATTCTGTAAGAGTACGTTTAGTTTTCTATGAAAACTCTGAGCCTCCATCCTACACTGCTTCACCACTTTGAAGGAAGGAACGAAACTTGTTATTTCAGATCTTAGCCTTCTGAAGTACTTGCACCATTTGGGACTCTGGCATTCTAAGAGACAGGTAGTGGCAGCTACCAGTTGTCTACATTTTTATTAGTTGGCTTTATATGCAGCACCCTTTTATATACTTACTTGATGAGTATCTTTGGCAAGGTCATTTTTTTTAAAGATATGATTGTTCACCTGCCAAAACATAGCTTTCAGTGCCTGCTTTTGACATAGATTGCCCCATATCACATCATTTGTAGCCAAGGGGAGGAATGCTTTGGGAAGCTTCCAGGCACTCAGGTCCAAAAACACATGGCAGGGCAGAGATAGAAAACCTGAAATATGTGTCCAAGTAAGGCGAATTTTCAGTAGCTATTATTTAAAAAATAAAATAAAACATTTGGGTTAAGGATAAAAGAGTTACAAACTGACAGTAAAGAATCAAAGCTTCAAGAGAAAAGACAGGCGTTAGAGGCAGAGCATGCTTACCTCCAGAGGAAGTAAGACAATAGTTGAATTTTGCTTGGTACTCCTACTTTTCTGGCACAGCTGTACCCACGCAGAGGCACACCCAACCAGTGATCTAACCCCAGAGACCTTCCTTTTTTCTCTGTTTTGAATTTAAACTCTGAATTTTCTCAACAGAAAATTTTCCTCCAGTGAGGATTTTTTGAATGGGTTTATACTCCAGTCCCCATCCTGTGTATTTAGAGACACCAAGGAATTTATGGAAATGGCTGCCTGGCACTGCTGCTTCCATGCTCCCATTTTTCTCAGTCATCCCACTGACAATAGGTACACACAGTCATTACCAGTTCTCACCGAGTCTATTTTAATCATCCAGATCACCAGACTGTCTCTAATATACCACACTCTTCCCAGGCAGGGTGACACATCTCTGGTACTAATACTTGGATCTCAGAAGTGTCATGAGTTTGAGGTCAGCCTGGCTTACATAACAAGATCCTATCTCAAGAAAAAAGAGAGATAGAGAGAGACCCAATTCTGTCTCTTCAAATCAATTGCTATATGACACACCCTTATCATTGTATTCAAATTCAAATTCCTTGCCCTTACTTTCTATGATCTATTTGGTCACACTGGGGACATGTTAGTGACTTTTCACATTGTTGTCTACAAATATCCGAAAAGAAGCAATTTAAGGGACAAAGGATTTATTTTGCCCTACAGTTCAGCGTATATTATGTTAGGGGAGGCATGGTAGCAGTGCCCTCCTTGTTCTTAGTGGCAGGAATCTGTTTGCTTATCTGGGCAGATCAAAAGACAGAAAAAGTAATGTGGGGCACTCTGTTTATGTTCCTTTTTTCCATTTTTACTACTCACTCTGGGACCCTGACCTATGGCAAGGTACTGCCCATGTTCAGGGTGAATCTGGAAACGCCTTCACGGGAACATCAAAGATGTGACTCACTAATGCCCTATAAATCTCAATTCAATTAAGTTGACAATTAAAATTTACTAACCTCAGTTCACTCCTTTTCAACTTGACACACAAACATGTCACTTTTAAAACATAATATTTCACCTCTTGTTCTCAGAGGCACACGATCATCTCACAGTATAAAAATGCATTTAGTTCATCTCCAAGAGACCCCTAAGTCTCAACAGCTATAACATTGGACAGAAATCTAAGCTGATTCAAAGTCTTTTCTGAGATTGAAGGTAATCTCTGAACTATGCTCTCCTGTAACAATCAAAACTCAAGTTATGTCCTTCCAATATGCTATGGCACAGGGATAATGTTTTGATCCTTAAAGTGGGTATAGGGGCATAACAAAGAACTGTCATATAGGAATGAGACTAAAGATCAGCAAAAAACCAACCAAACAAACAAACAAAAAAAACTATACCTTGAAACTATGTGTGGGGCATCTGGAAGTCATGATGGACCTGTATTCCAACTGGCTTGGGAAATCTTGCTCCTCCAGCTCTGTAGCCTGTAACAGATATGGTCTCTCTCTTGAGCCTGCTCCACCCAGTATCAGAAGATTTCTTTACCAAATGTTCCCACATTTCTGGACTCTGCAACATACCCAGGTCTTCATTAAAACTTAAGTTTCACCTGAGTAACTTCATTCGTAGCCTACTCAGGAGCTTCACGCAGAGAACACAATGTTGCCATATACTACTTGGCTTTGGCAGCTTTCTAGAACCTTGATGGGAGCCTCTATGACCCCTCACTCAGATCGTCTTCCTGTTTGCAAAATCTACACTTGTGTCGGTAATACCTAGTTCTGTTATCAGACTCAAGATGTAATATGTCCCTGAAGACCACAACTATGGTGGCTTCTGCACACCATTCCAAGTCAGCCTGGAAAAACTTTTCTTAGGTGGTCATTTTCCAGCAGGACACCCAGGAGGCTTTGTCTTTTCAGCTTTCTTCTTTCAAATGAATCTTTTTCAAGTAATTTTTCGGTTTTACACCTTGGAGTCTTTTTTCAGTGCTGTTTAATTTTTTTTTTAATTTTCATTGAAAATAGATTTCTTCTCTCAAAGAATCTTGACCACAGTTTCTCCTCCCTAAGATCAACTCCCCTTCCATTTCCCTTCAGAAAGGAAGAGGCCTCGAAGTGACAACAACCAAACAGGACAAAACAAGATACAAGAAGACACGACAAAAGCCCTCATATGAAGTGAGGCTGGACAAGACAAGCCAATAAGAGGAAAAAAGCTCCAAGAGCAGGCAAAAGAGTCTGAGACATGCCCACTCCCACTGTGAGGAGTCTCACACAAACACCAAGCAAACAGCTATAAAATGTACTCAGAGAACCTGACGTAGACCCATACAGGCCATGTGCTTTCAGCTTCAGTCTCTATAAGCCCATAGGAGCCCTGCTTAGTTGATTTGTTGGGTCATGTTCTCCTGGTGTCCTCCATCCCTTCTGATCCTGCAATCTTTCTTCCCTTTCTTCCATGGATTTCCCCTGAGCTCTAACAGATGGAAATCTCCAGTTCAGACTCTGTGTCTATAATGTCTGGCTGTGGGTCTCTGCACCTGCTCACATTTGTTGCTGGAGGAAGCCTCTCTGATGCTGACTGGACAAGCCACTGATCTATGAATATAGTAGAATATTATTAGGATCATTTCATTTATCTATCTGTCTATCTATATATCTGTCTGTCCGTCTGTCTATCATATATCTATCAATGTATTTCTTTACTTATTTCACCAGTTGTGTTTGGTTCTACCCTAGGTCTCTGGGCTATCCAGTCTCTGATTCCTGGGCATCAAAGCAGTATAAAGCAGGGGCTCCCTCTCATGGTGTATGCCTCAAGCTACACAAACATTGGTTCGCCACTCCCACCAATTCTGTGCCATCACTGCCCCAGCACATCTTTTAAGGTAGGACAGACTGTAGGTCGAGGGTTTTGTGGCTGGGTTGTGTCCAGGTTTCTTTATTCATAACCTGCATAGTACCTTCCCATGCCAAAGAGACTAGAACATAGGGGTGAAGGCTCCATGCAGGCACCAACTCAACTTCCATGTTCAATGAGCTGTGTGGATGTTGTACTCTGCAATGCATCCATGCTGTCTGATTTGGAGAGCAACCCTCTGTCCTAGCATTAGCCTGGGCTTTTTGAGTTTCTCCATGGGCTATCCTCAGCCAACCATGCAAACAAATGCAATCTCAGCCTAACACTGGAAGCCTTGCCTATCTACAAATGATAGCCAGTTCATAGTTCATATCCTCCATTGCTAGGAGTCCTCACTAGGGTCGCTCTCATAGATTCCAGGAAGTTTCCACTGCACTGATTCTACACTACCACCTACCAAATGCCCCCCAATTCCAGCTGTCTCTCCGTGAAATCTACTCTCCTTCCTTTACCCCTATACCTGATGCTTCTCACTCCCATCCCTACCTGCTCCAGGTCCACCTGCAAAATCTATTCTGTTTCCACTTCCAAGGAAGATCCATTTGTCTGTTGCCTCCCTCTCCCCCCCCCACACACACAACCCTCCTCGGTATCTGACTTCTCTGGGTCTGTGGGTTGTAGCTTGATTATCATTTACTTAACAGCTAATCTCCACTTACAAAGAAGTGAATACATACCATATTTGTCTTTCTGTGTCTGGGTTATCTCACTCAGGATGATTTTTTTTTCTAGTTACATCCATTTGCCTGCAAATTTCATGATGCCATAAAAAAAAAAAAAACAAACACTGAGTGTTTGAGTAATGCTTCATTGCACAAACATAACATTTTTTATACATTCTTCAGTAGAGAGATATCAAGGTAGTTTCCAGTTTCTGGTTATTATGAATAAAGCATCAATGAACACAGTTAAGTAAGTGTCCTTGTGGTAGAATGGAGTGTTCTTTGGGTATATGCCCAAGAGTGGTACACCTGGGTGTTGAGGTCAATTGATTCCCAGCTTTCTGCAGAAGTGTCATATTTATTTCCACAGTGGCTGTAAAAGTTTGCACTCCCACCAGCAATAGAGTGTGTTCCCCTTGCTCCACGTCCTTGCCAGCATGAGCTGTCATTTGTGTTATTGATCTTAGCTATTCTGACAGGTGTAAGGTGAAATTTCAAAGTAGCTTTGATTTGCATTTCTCTGATGGCTAAGAATGTTTTACATTTCTTTTCAGTATTTCTCAGTCACTTGAATTTACTCTATTGAGAATTCTAGTTTAGATCTGTACCCCATTTTTTAAATTGGGATTTTTGTTTTTGTTTTTGATATGTGGTTACTTGAGTTCTTTATGTATTTTGGATATTAGCTCTCTATTTGATGTGTAGGTGATGAAAATCTTTTCTCACTCTGTAGGCTGCTGCTTTGTCTGAATGACTATTTCCTTTGCTGTACAGAGCTTTTCAGTTTCATGAGGACCCATTTATTTAATTGTTGATCTTAGTGCCTCTGTGCTAATAGTGTTCTGTTCAGAAAGTCCTTTCCTGTGCCAATGAGTCCAAGGCTATTCCCCACATTTTATTCTATCAGATTTGGTTTACCTGATTTTATGTTGAGGACTTTGATACATTTAGAGTTAATTTTTGTGCAGTGTGGTAAGTATGGATCTATCTGGATTCTTCTACATGCAGCTATCCAGTTGGACCAGCACCATTTGTGGAAGATGCTGTCTTTTTTCTAGTGTGTATTTCTGGCTTTCTTACCAAAACTTTGATATCCATTGATGTGTGGATTTATGTCTTGGTCTTCAGTTCAATTCCATTGATCAATGCATCTGTTTTGATGCTGATATCATGCTGTTTTGTTACTATAGTTCTGTAGTAAAACTTGTAATTAGGGATGATGGTACCTCCAGTAGGTATTATATTTTTAGGGTTTTTTTCTTTTTAGCTATTCTACTTTTGTTTGTATGCTGTGTTTCCATATGAAGCTGAAAATTGTTCTTTCAAGATCATAAAGAATTGTGCTGAAACTTTGAAGGGGAGTGCATTGATTGTGTTTTTGGTAGGATGGCCATTTTTACTATGTTAATTCTGCTGATCTATGAGCCCAGGAGATCTTTCTATTTTCTGATATTTTCTTTCATTTCTTTCTTCAGTGTCCTAAAGTTTTTATCATACAAGTTTTTCACTTGCTTGATTAGAATTGCCCCAAGACATTTTATATTGTTAAGGTTTTTTTTTTTCTTTCTTTTTTAATAGCTCCTTGGGGCTGTGTCTTGCCCCATTATTTGGAGAAATACGTTAGATTGTCTTTATACATGCATATATCTTTGGAAGCTTCTAGTGTATTGCTTCCATTATGTCCCTCAAATGGCAAGTAATTTTAGTTGTTTTTCTCAATACTTCCTCACTGACCCCCCTCTCCATTGCCCCTACCCCTTGATCCACCTATTCCTTTCCTGCTCCCTCATCCATTCATAACTATTTATTCTATTTCCCTTTTTCCTAAGATCTATCTCTGCACCATCGTCCCTTATCCTATCCCTAACCTCTGTGTTTCTATGGATTATAGCTTAGTTATCAATGACTTAACAGCTAGTATCCACTTTTGTATACCATATTTGTATTTCTGGCTCTAGGTTACCTCATTAAGGATTTTTTTTCTATTTTCATCCATTTACTTACAAATTTCATGATTTTGTTTCTTTTAACTGCTGAATATTTCTCCATTGCATAGATGTACCACATTTTCCTTATCCATTCTTCTGTTGAGGGACATCTAGGTTGTTGATCTTAGTTCCTGGTATTCTTTTCAGAAAGTCTTTTCCTATGCTTATGACTTCACAGCTATTCCCCACTTTAGGCTACAGTGAATGGTGTTGTTTCCCTGATTTCTTTCAGAGTCCATTTGTTATTAGTACACAGGAGAGTTACTGATTTTTGTATCCAGATGCTTCACTGAAAATCTTTATTAACTGTAGCAGCTTCCCAGTGAAATATTTACAGTCACTTATATCAACTATCATATCCTCTGCTAATAAAGATACTTTGACATCTTCTTGTCCAATTTGATTGAGCCCCTTGATCTTCAGTTGTCTTATTACTCTAGCTAAGATTTCAAGTACTGTATTGAATAGGTATGGAGAGAGTGGACAACCTTGTCTTGCTGTGGGATGTTCTGTATGGCAAATGTGTTGCTAATAAAACGCTGATGGCCAGTGGCTAGGCAGGAAGTATAGGCGGGACTAACAGAGAGAATAAAAAGAACAGGAAGGCAGAGGGAGTCACTGACTGACTGCCAGCCAGCCGCCAGGACAAGCAGCATGTAAAGATGCCGGTAAGCCATGAGCCATGTGGCAAGGTATAGATTTGTAGAAATGGATTAATATAAGATATAAGAACAGTTAACAAGAAGCCTGCCACGGCCATACAGTTTGTAAGCAATGTAAGTCTCTGTGTTTACTTGGTTGGGTCTGAGCGGCTGTGGGACTGGCAGGTGAAAGAGATTTATCCTGACTGTGGGCCAGGCAGGAAAACTTAAGCAACATTGTCTTGTTCCTGGTTTTAGTGAAATTGCTTTGAGTTTTACTTCATTTAAGTTGATGTTGGCTATGAGCTTGCAGTAAACTGAATTTACTGTATTGAAGTACGTCCCCAGTACCGCTAACTCTGGAGGACTTTTATCTTGAAGGGATTTTTGATTTTGTCAAAACCGTTTTCTGCATCTAATGAGATGTTATATGATTTTTGCCTTTCAATTTCTTTATATGGTGGATTATACTTTTGCATTTATATATGTTGAACGATCCCTGAGTCTGTGAGCTGAAGTCTGCTTGATCATGGTGGATGATCTTTTTGGGGGTGTTCTTGGATTCAGTTTGCATTATTTAATCAAGAATGTTTGAACCCATGTTCATAAGGAAAATTTGTCTGTAATTCTTTTTCTTTGTTGAGTCTTTAAGTGGTTTGGGCATGACAGTTATCACACCTGCATAAAATGAATTGAGCAATCGTCTTCTGTTTCCACTATATGGAATAACTTGAGGAGTATTGGCATTAACTCTTCTTTGAAAGTCTGGTAAAACTCTGCTAAAATTATCTGTCTCTGAGTTTTTTTGGTTGTGAGAATTTTAATGATGACTTCCATTTCACTGGGGGCTATAGGTTGGTTTAAATTGTTTATCCAATCTTAATTTAACTTTTGTAAGTGGTATGTATCAAGAACATCATCTATTTCATTTAGATTCTCCAATTTGATGGAGTAAAGGTTTTTGAAGTATGTATTTATGATTCTCTGAGTTTCCTTGGTGTCTGTTGTTCTGACCTACTTACTATCTTGTTAATTTGGATATTCTCTTCTCCCCATTTTAGTAGTTTAGATAAGAGTTTGTCTATCTTGTTGATTTTCTCAAAGAGCCAACTGTTTCATTGACTCTTTGCTTTGCTTTCTTTGTTTCTGTTATTGATTGCATCCCTCAGGTTAACTACATTTTGCCCTTTACTCTTCTGAGGTGTGACTTTTTCCTTTTGTTCTAGGGCTTTCAGGTGTGCTTTTATGTTGCTAGTGTGAGCTCTCTCCATTTTTTTTTTAATTTCAGTACTTAATGTTATGAATGTGCCTCTTAGCACTGCTTTTATTGTGTCCTATAAGTTTAGATATGCTACGTGTTCATTTTCACTCAGTTCTAAAAAGTCTTAGATTTCTTTGTTAAATTCTGTCTTGACCTATTTTTCAATCAGTAAAGAGTTGTTCATTTTCCCTGAGTTTATGTGTGTTTATAAACTTTCTGTTGTTGTTGATACCCAGCTTTAATCTATAGTTGTCAGTTAGGATGCAGGGTGTTATTTCAATTTTCTTATGTATATTGAGAATTTTTTGTGTCCAAGTATGTGGCCAATTTTGGAAAAAGTTCCATCAGGTGCTGAGAAGAAAGTATAGTTTGTTGTGTTTGAGTGAAATGTTCTATAAATATTTATGACTTATATAATCAGCTCTAGAATTTTCTGTTTATTTTTTGACTGGATAATCTGTCTATTGACAGGAGCATGATATTGAAGTCTCCCACCATCTTGGTGGGTCAATATGTGATTTAAACTTCAATGGTGATTCTTTTATGAACTAGGGTTCCCTTATTTTAGAGTCACAGATGTTAAGAATTACAAGGTCCTTTCAGTGGGTTTTCCTTTGATGAGTATGTAGTGCTCTTCCCTACTTCTTCTGATTAGTCTTGGTTTGAAGTCTGTTTTGTCAGCTATTAAAATGATTGCACCATCTTGCTTCTTAGGCCCATTTGCTTGTAATATCCTTTTCCATTGTTTTGCTCAGAGGTTTATCTATCCTTGATGTTACAGTGTGTTTCTTGAATACAGCAGAAAGACCATTCTTTTTTTTTTTTTTTTTTTTTTGGTTTTTTGAGACAGGGTTTCTCTCTGTAGCTTTGCGCCTTTCCTGGAACTCACTTGGTAGCCCAGGCTGGCCTCGAACTCACAGAGATCCACCTGGTTCTGCCTCCCGAGTGCTGGGATTAAAGGCGTGCGCCACCACCACCTGGCACACATCCATTCTTATAGTTCTTTTCCTGTTATTGGAGAATTGTTAACATTGTGGTGGTGGTGGTGGTGGTGGTGATGTGTGTGTGTGTTTCCCCTCATTAGATTTTCTGGTCTGGTATTATTTCTTCCTTGTGTTTTCATGGGTGTGGTAAACCTCTTTAGGATGGAGTTTTCCTTCTAGTGCCTTCTATAAGTTTGGATTTGTAGACAGATATTGCTTAAATCTGAATTTATCATGGAATGTCTTGTTTTCTCCATCTATTGTGACTGAAAGTTTTGTTGGGTAAAGTAGTCTATGCTGACATCTGTAGTCTCTTGGAGACTGGAGAACATTTGTCCAGGCTCTTCTGGCTTTCATAGTATCCGTTGAGAAATCAGGTGTAATCCTAATAGGGGTGCTTTTATATGTTACTTGGTCTTTTTCACTTACAGCTTTGAATATTTTTTCTTTGTCCTGTACTTTTAATTTATAGGTTATTATGTTCTGGAGGGTTTCTTTTCTGGTCCAGTTTCTTTGATATTCTGTTTTCTTCTTATACCTTGCTAGGTATCTCCTTCTTTAGGGAAATTTTCTCTATCACTGCTGGGAGGACCAGCCTCCAGCAGCACAGGGCTCAAAAGAAATCCAAGAAATCTGCATACTAGACTTTTCTATCTGAGGGATTTAAGGGAAAAAGACTCTCTCTCTCTCTCTCTCTCTCTCTCTCTCTCTCTCTCTCTCTCTCGATGGTTTCCTTTTTTTGTATTCTATATTCTCTTTTCTTATCTCTATCCAGAAATGCCCCTTCTGTTTCTCTTAATGTTTTTCTTCTCCTCCTAACTCTTTTGATGCTCTCCTCCTAACTCTGTTATTCTTGATATTTTCCTTCTAACACATTTTAACTCTATCTTTATTCTTTGCCTTACAGCTTATATGTCCCAGGAAAATCTTTCAGGCAATAAAACTTACAATGTGGTTACATTCTGTTTTTCAAGTGAATGATTACAATGAATACAAGTAAAAAACAGCATGTTTTCCATATCCCTTATATGATTAAACATTATACATATTACAGGTGAAAAAGAAATTATCCCAAGAATCCACATACATTCATACTCAAGCTACTTGTTATAGATTAACAGAGTGTAAACAAGCAAGATATTCTTTTACTGGAAGGCTGCATTTTTTACTTATCTCGAAAGGTAATCTTATAAGGAATCTTAAAGGAATCACAAATCTAAACTTTTATATATGAAAAAGAATCAGTCAGCTTTACTTTAAATCTTTAGTATGCATACCTACTTTTAGTGATATTTTGTTTGTGCTCTAACAAATAAAGCTTGCCTGGAGATCAGAGTGTGGAGCTAGCCCCTAGAGGCCAGGCAGTGGTGGCACACACCTTTAATCCCAGCACATGGGAGGAGGAAACAGGAAGTTATATGGCTGGGCAGAGAGAGGAAGTGATAAGGCACGGTGGAGACAGGAATTTGGCCCTTTCAGTCTGAGGATTCCAAGAGGTAAGAAGTTTTTCTAGTGGTTGGCTGCTCTGCTTCTCTGATCTATCAGCTTTTACCCTGATATCTGATTATGGTTTTTATTATTAAAACCAATTAAAATTCATGCTACACCTACTCATCAACAGTTTTTTCTCTCAGGAGATTGAGGGCAGAAATGGGTATAAGGAATTAATCCTCACCTTTGGTCATCAACCAATCCTAGCAAAAAAAGAATGTCAGCTAATGATAATTGGTATGCTTTGTTCCTGCTTCCTAACCTTAAGGAGTTCCTTATTCAACTATATGCCTTTCTAAAACTTTAGATTGTCTTCTTGGGTTTTTCACCTCAAAACTGTTTGACAAAAACATCTGGTCTAACCTTGTTATTTTCAAAGCTTTGATTCAGCTATGATGCACTCTGAAACCTGGAAATATATCTTTCAGCATTAAGATTAAAGGAATTTGAGCCAACCTGGCTCCTGGGACTCAATTGTTTTTTAATAATATTAACTTAAGCTGCGATCTATGCAACTCCTTACATGAAACTCATAGGTCCCAGCTGTGTAACATTTCCTTGTATTTATTTTTAATTCATCAAAACTCTGTATAAACTAACATTATTATTATCAGTTAGACAGTACAGCTTAGGAAGAAATCATTTTCACAATAGTCCACAGGTAAAAATGCCCAGTAGAATGGGAAGCGTCCATGAGATACACACACACTATGTTACAGGCAATGGGGATCTCCCCACACCCATTCACACCTTGCCAGATACCAGAGAAAGATGGCAGCAACAAACATGTAAAGACAGAGCAGAAGCAAAAGACATTCCGGGGTCTGTGATCTCGAGGCCGCCTTGTCTAGCCAAGATTCATCCATCAAGGAATCATCTCCTGGTGGGCTGACACCTTGAACTTCAGTTTTCATCTGTTACTCCTCTGACATGGTCAGGAGCATTTCTCCTATGAAATTGTAAAATGTTTTCTATGTCTTTTACCTGTGTTTATTCTCCGTCCTCTATTCCTATAATTTTTATGTTTGGTCTTTTCATAGTGTTCAGGACGCCTGGATGTTTTGTGTCAGGTGATTTTGGGATTTAACATTTTCTTTGATTGAGGTATCCATTTCTTCTATCATGTCTTCAATGCCTGAGCTTCTCTTCCATCTCTTGTATTCTGTTGGTGACATTTCCCTCTGAGGTTCCTGTTCAAGTTCTTAAGTTGTTCTTGTTTAGACTTCCCCATTCTGACCCTTGTGTATAATGAGCCATTTGTGTCATCTCTGAATTAGAATCTGGGTGGCCTTAGAGAACAAGGTATTGTTCCACATGTAGACTCCGTAACACTCTTATGTAACCCATCAGTGCTTCTTCATTGTGGGAGTATACGTGTGTGTGTGTGTGTGTGTGTGTGTGTGTGTGTGTGTGTGTGTTTCTATCCTTCTGCCACTGTCTTTTAGAAAAATGTCCTCAGTCTGAAACAGTCTCTTTTTCACAGACTTAAGATATGAAATGTTATTTTTTTCTCATGGATATCCATTCCACATTTGACTAGCAATAGCATCCAGTTTTCCTTGGGGAACTATTCTTACTCATCTATTGTGTGTTTCTGCTGGGGAAGAGCCTTCTTTGCATTTCCAAAACTGCCACCAATTCAAATCTGGCTAATCAAAGTTACACACACACACACACACACACACACACACACACACACACACAAAGTTGACTTGGTAAATAAATATATATATACTGTGACTATTCTGGAATTATGCAACAAAGCTAGGTTTATTAAATTGGTAAAGTATATAACTAAAGACGTCTCTCCATAGGGGAAGACTATCTGGGAATAAAAGCATTATAGAGACAGTCATAATTACAGGATGGAAGGAGGTGCCAAGATTGGATACAGCCATTCAGGATTCTTGGGTTCATGCTTCCCTGCGTGTTCTGATCTTTCCCTGAAACTTATGAAAATCTATGTTCATCCATTAATAGGTAAGCCAGTTTGAATAGGTTTCTCAAATGTCACTCTACTTTGTATTCTTTCTTAAGGTCCTCATGAGTACTCTATTAAATGGCACACTTCTCTAACTCTCCAAATACACTGTGGACTCTTATTGGGCTAATGTTGTATTTTATTACAATATTCATCTATATCCCACAGTGTTTAATAATTTTAGGTCTCATGAAACACACTGAGTGGCGTCAGGGAAGGAATGGAGGAAGGTGAGTGAGGGGACAAAAGAATGGCCACACCATGAGGTGTTTAGAAAAGGAGTTTGCTCTCTTTCTGTTTTCCTTCCTCATCATTGAGAACAACCAAGAAAGCTGAAATTTGTATTTTGCATTTTCCAACTGTCCATACCACACTCACACGGAGGCTGATAATGTACCATAAATTTCATTGACAGGACTGATATTATACATTCCATCTTATTGTCAGAACATATGCTGGAGGTCGCATCCTCATTTTTTTTTCAGAAAACATGGCCATTGTACTTACTCATTGGCAAAAGAATTACACTCACCAAGTAATAAATCTTGGCTGTCAGAAGTGCCCACAGCATTATAGGATACAATGAAATCCTCCTGTATCGACCTTTCAGTGTGAGATCTCTACAAGCATTGACAGAAGAGCTAAAATCACTTGGGCTTTCAGGAGTAGGCAGAGAAATGATTAAACACAGGGTACCAAATCTTGAATAAAATGAAGATAATGGAAAAATACCACTCACTTTCAAATACTGTTACCAAAAGACTCAGAATTAAAATGTCAGGACCAATAGCAGAGTTTACTTTTGTTTTATTAAAAAAATAAAAGAAGTGCATAGCAACCACTCTAGTTATTAGCTGAGATAGGTTCTTTTGTATTGATCTTCATATTGATTCACTAGAACAGACCCTAAAGGCAGTCCAATCCCACTTTAAATGTTTCTTCAGTTCTTTACAACACAGGAATTTCTGTGGAGAGTAATAACTGTTCAGCAAGAACCTTTTTTTCATTGTGTTAGTAAAATGTCATGGTTATTAAAGCTCACAATTAGAAATATATGTGTTACTCAGGTTGGAAAGTCAAATTTGAGCAATCACATTACAGGTTTTGCTTTTTCTGCTTCATCAATTACTAGTTAGAAATAGCATGGGAAACAGAACCCAATGTGTAAAACAGCTAGAATGATTGATCTCTGGAGCTGGACTCCTGTGCTTAAAGCCCAGCTTCACTAGTATGGGAACTGGGGCACACTAGAAAACTACTCTGAATCTCAATTTCCACACCTTTAAGATAATAATGGAAAAAATCATTATACCTCGTTGGTTCAAATTGCTATAAAGAATAAATATATAAATGTTCATGAAGGTCCAGACACAAATTGTCCTTGCAGTCTATGATTATGTCTACAACTAGATATTGGTGGGTATGTTTACCTATATCTGTATATTTCTATTTCTACCTAGCTACACATACCCCTGAGATGATAAACCCCATATTGTTTTGACAAAATATGTTAAGAATCATTCATAACTTTTCTCAGAGGAGCATAACAGAGTCAGAATGCAAGCCAGAATTCCTCCAATGACTTGGAGGAATAAGTCAGTCTTGTTTGTTCAGCTTAATGAACAGCTTGCATTTCACAATGTAGTGACCTTCTTGTGGCCACATTAGACATTACTGCTGGCCACTGATCTGTTTTTGAAGAGCACAGATACTGGAAGCGTGTCAAGGGGACTTGTGGTGAGGTGGGGAGACTGCTAGGCATACACAGACATTCAAAAGGTTGCACCAGCCAGTTCCTCAGTCTTCTTGTCTCTAAGATGGAGCTCATAGGAATTCCTGATTTATAAGAACTTAATGAGTTAATTCACTAATTTAGACATTTCTTGGCACAAAGAAAACCAATTACATTGTTTTGAACTTATATGTAGGTCAATATGAAGCTGGGTTTTTTTATTTAAATGTTGGGGGACTGATAACACCACGTCAATAAATCTAAGTATTAAGCTATATATTATTCATCTCAGATACATAAAAATGGAGTGGAATTTAAGCAAATTTCAATTTCAGTGCATGCTATAAAAATAAATAAATGTGCAACAAGCTCTAAATGGACCTTGATTCTGTTTATACTTTTAACGGCTTTTAAATAAACCACTGAATGTCATTTATTGGCATCTTCCTCCATCAGCAGTGAAGCTAATCTATGGACTTCTCTGGTAAAGTGAAATCTACTTAACAGAATCACACAGTCCATAGACAGCAGAGCTAGCAGGACTAACTATTGTAATCAGTAGTTACATCAAAACCTCTAACAGAACTGATAGAATCCCTGAAGTAGACTGGATAGCCGCCTCCCACTTACTCTCTCTTCTAGTGCCTTTCCCAACATCTGAGTCAGATGCCTTTTCTAGTCTAACACCAGCATGAAGTATTTAACATTTTGTCCCAATTTCTAGTCATCCTGTTTCTTCCCCTGAGTATAAAACTAAACATGAAAAAGTGTTGCTGTATTACTCTTACAGGATAACAAGGGTTTTGATGAAGTTGCAGCTAAATTTATGTTATAGAAAAAAGAATTGAGTTGACAACATGATCAATGAAAATGAAGCCATCAAGAATGGCACTGGGGCTGAAGGTGTTGGCTGCTTTGAATGTGTGATTGAAGAGTCATACATTAAAACCTACTCATGGGTTCAGTGGGGTATTTTATGCTCTAATTATCATTACTTCATCCCTAAATGGCTTCAGCAACATCAAGGAGATAGGGGTGGTTGAAAATGACAAGTCACATGGTCATTATATTCATCATAAGTCATCATGATACAATGAAATAACTTTCCAGAAGTGTGTTGGTTTATATATTAGGGACACAGACAGAAGGTTTTGTTAGCTTGTCAGAAAAACATGTTCATCCAAAAAAAAGAGGAAATGCTCAATGATGTTAGAGCACTCATGTGTGTTTACAAAGATTGATTTTGCCAAATAAATCCAAGGAGTAGCAATTAATAAATACAGTAAAATTATTTCCAACCAGGCTCTGACTATTTTGTGTAATTTCGTTACCAGTACTCCACTTCCTATATTGTTTTTGTGTAATTGTTTATGCAGTATAAAACAAGTTTGTAAAAAGAGGGTACATCTGGTATGACAGAACTTTCTTTAATTTGAGAAAATATTCAGAATTATTTCTTGTAAAGAATGCTGTTAGGAAGAGCTATATTCAAATGACCAGGAACATGCCTAACAGAATTATTTGTACTAGTACATACTTCATGGTAATTTATTTTGTTAAAACTCAAAAACTATTCTAGCATGATAAACATTTTGATAAGAAAAGAAAGTTCTAGAGGACAGACTGACAGTGCATTTAGAGAAACAAGAGAAACCTAGTGTCATTAAGGCAACTTTCTCTTTGGCCCTCGGCTACGCCTGGATGCAGCTTGGAGAAGGACTGGAGGGTATGACAATCCAAGCTGACAACTGGACAGACAGATGGAGCATGACAGAGAAAGACAGTAGGCAACAGCTTGGATAGCTGCTTAGTGCCGGCTCAGTGGGCTCAAGTTTGTGCACGATGGTCTCAGGCTAGATGTTGCTGTTTTGGAAAGTTATGGAGACTCAAGACTCAGTAGTCTAAACTTACAGGAAGAAATTCCCTTCTCCAGAATACAATGGTACCATAAATGCTAGTTGCTTTTCTGTGGAGTAGGTTAAGGAGCTAGGACGATACCACAGACATCATCATATCTAGCACCTTCGTTTCTGAAAACAGTTAACTCCAATTCCTTCATATCTTAATATCAGTTGATGGCCATGAGGAGTTGTGCCTTCTTGTCTTTCCTAGGGAAGAAATCCTGGCATGTGGGGGTCTCCCTGTCTACAAATGCATCACTGTCTTGTTTCTGCAAGTGTCTCTTATTCTACACAGATGCAAGAAGCTGTTCCAAGATCCAGAAAACAAAGGCATAGTGACTCAGTGTAGATATCTTCTCCATGTCCCCTGGAAAGTCAACACAGCAATGACTCAGTCTCTGCCAAAGTCCATTCTTCATCCTGGAGGAGATTGCTCCTCTCCATCTGCCAGAGTACCCTACACCAAACACTTCAGATTTCACAAATATATCATGGTTTCATGCACCTTTCTAAGAACTGTTCTCATTTTCTCTCATCCTTGATAACTTGATTCTACTTTTTCTTTTTTAGCCATTATTCTTGAAAGTTACCTTTACTGCTCCGAAAATTGTACATTCATACTAGAGTTGCACATTAAATAAACTGTGACTGCTCCATTCTGACAAAGATAGCAATAAAATCCCACACACCATGCCATTAATTTATTCTAAAGGTATTTACTGAGCACCAAATTTGAGATTTGCACATGCCTGGCAAGGGAAGTGAATTCCTTTCACAATAGCAATTTCATTTTTGCTTAGAAACTTAAAAAAAAATTAAAAAAACTTTTTAAAAAATTTTACAACCAGGCTGCATTTCTCCTCCCTCCTCTCCTCTCTGTCCCTCCCCCCATCTCCCCTCTGTTCCCTCCCCCAATCCATTCCTACTCATTTCTGTTCAGGAAAGGGCAGGATAGTATTCCATGGATACCAACCAAACATGGCATGTCAGGTTTCAGTAAGACTAAGCACTTACCCATGTATTAAGGCTGGGCAAGGTGACCAAGTAGGAAGAGTAGGGTCCCAAAAGCCAGTAGAAGAGTCGGAGACAGCCCCTGTTCCCACTGCTAGGAGGTCCAAGCCATACGACTGTAACATAGGGGAGGCAGAGTGCCTAGGTCAGTCCCACACAGGCTCCTTGAATCTATTTTTATATGGAACAGGTGCTTTTATTTTCATGGAATACCCTATTGGAACAGAAAATTAAAGCAGATTACAGACTTATCAGTAATCTGTTTATATGCATTGCCACTGACTTATAACCTACTTTAGTGAGATGAAGACAGAATTCTTGCATCCCAGTTGTCAAATAATTGCTATTCACTTGTAAACTAAGATGGTTCTGTGCATTAGCTACAGAATAAGCTAGTTTCTGGTAATTTTTATGGTAAATGCCTTGTTTTCCTCTCTTTTCGTGGCCATTTTATGTAATTTGCTTCAAGAAGAAAGACTTAATGCATAATTTTTATTATTTGATTTCTTTCTTCATAAATTTTTTGAAAGACTGTCTTATGTAATTGAAGAATGATACACTAGCTGAAATGTCACCCTAACAGCATCACAGAAATAGGGAGAATAATAACTGAGTAAAATAATAATAACAAATCCAAAAACCTATTGTTACACAAAAACTCCTCCTGTGAGTTTCTTCTAGTGGCTTCTTTCTTCTTATTTAACTTGATGGCCTTTTAGTAGTAACTGTACGGAAAAGTTCAAATCCCAAAGTTAGAAACTATTATGCTATTATTTTACACTTTGATAATTTTCTTCAGGACAAGACTATAGTACCTTAGCTGATACATAATCTCAAATTTATAATCACATAATACTCAATAGCAACCATACCCTACCTGATGCAGACATGTATATCCTCAAAGGTTTTTAGGCAACTTATTATAGTGTATATTCTGATCTTCATTCTATTTTCTGAATCTTCAAAAACTGTAACTAAAAATATCCCATAACACAGAGCAAGAAGGAAAGTTTCTGGTCTTTGCTCCTTCGACATCCAAGTCTATCTGCTGTGTGATCCCACCACAGTCTCCAACTGCAACAGTTTCTCAGTGTTTCTGAAAAGTATGCTGTAGGGACTTAAAATTATTTAATAGTACTTAATTTAGGACTTGAATTAATGTGCTTCTTTCCCTTACTATACCAAAATTTTGGAAAATATAACGGTAAGCCCTGAAAATATTGTGCACTTTGTCTCTGATGCCCTTTCCTGAGGGGGCGATGCCTAACACCCTGATTGTCCTTCCAAGTCTCCCAGTTGAACATTCACTTTTAGGAGTTTCCTGCATTTATCCATCCTGTTTATGCATGAATGTCATATCAATAATTCTACACTATCAACTTCAGTATTTCACTTTCCACCATAAAATGTCCACACTTGTGCCTATGAGCATGTACACACACACACACACACACACACACACACACACACACACACGCACACACACCTTCCTAGCATTTATCTACTATGTATTGCATCTCTGATCTTTTCTTTACCCAGACACACAGACTTCGATCTATTCCTGAACCTTTAATCTTTATCATTTTGTTTCCTCCATCCTTTGGTCTCAGCCTTTTGCTTTATCATTCTTCTGAGCTTGCTTTGGTAATACTGAGTCTTTGGGTGAACATTTTCTAACATCTTTCCCTATACTGTTCCTTTTCATCTCCACAGCAAGTGTCATTGCCACGGTGCTCAGTATATAACTGTTCCCTAATTTTTTCATTCAGATTTAATGTATATTTTTCAGTTCAATTAATAGACCCTAGACATTCATGTATTCATTCAGGACTTGATGCCAAGCACTCCTCAGGTCTTGTGCAAGGAATGAAAGCATGTGGAAAACATGCCACCCTCTACTGTTGTGTATGCAACAGATACGGCTAATTGATCTCAAAACATGGGTTTGAAGATGACTTCAAAAACCTTGAATCAGTCATTATTAATAATTAAGAATTAGCTTGAAATCTATTTGATGTGTGTAATCTGTAATGTAAATGGAAGGTAGGCGTGCGTGTGTGTGTGTGTGTGTGTGTGTGTGTGTGTGTGTGTGAAAAATCAATTCAGCTTTCTAAAAAGTAGGAATAAAGCCTTATTTTTGTGTTGTTAACTGAGTACAATGTCTGAAAACTTACAGTATAACATGAGAATAGATTACTGAAATGGGAAACAAGTTTCAAATTAGTATTCAGACCTTGTAAACATTGTCTTCAGCAAAGAATGATTCAGTGAGAGTGTATGTCAAAGTCCAACTGTCCTACATTGATTCATTTTCCAACCACTCACAAAGAAACAGAGCAACATAATTAGCAGCCGTGTCTTCAGGCACAAAGAAAATCAATTTCCGTGTGTGCGTGAGTGTAGACCTCAGGCTCTTAGAATTGTTCACCATGCCTTATTCTGTTGGCTGCATCTTCGTGGAGAGAGTCAAATGTGCCTGTTCATCATACCTCCTGCCTGACACTGAAAACACTGTAGATCCACAGATAGCTGCAACAGACAAACACAGTATTACAGCACAGTAGGCAGGGATGGGGAGCTTGTCAACCCAAGCTTTAAAGAGCAACGTGCCAGATGTGCTATCAATATGTAGTTTGTGTCGGGGACAAAACTGAGGGATATATGAGGGAGAGAAGGGAGAAAAAAGGGAGAGAAGGAGACAGAAGGGGAAACGCTCGACTGTGTAAGGAGGAAAGAGCTCATTGTGACAATATTTTGAAGATATTCTACTATACAAATTCATGAAAGTTGCATTTTAGCATTGCTATGACAATTAGTAGGTGGTTATGAAAGAAATGTAAATTAAAAGACCTGCTGTACAGATATGTCTCTCTATAAAAATATCTTGAATGATTTAGACAGAAGGCTCTTCTAAAAAGATTAATAAACGAAGCATGTGCTTAACTGGCTTTAGGTCTACAAGCTATACTTTGGTTAAAATAATAATAATAATTTCCATTCCTCACAAGACTTCTGATTATTTTCAAATGCTTTCCCACCCCACCACTGCTTTCAGTTTGGAGAAACTGTGAGCCTCCATCGCTCGGCTGCCCTGACAACAAAGGTCATGAGTCAATCCTATGACAAAGGAAGTGTTGAGTGCTTTTTCTTTTATTTCCATTTGATGAGAAGCTCTAGGCTTCTGTATTGTTTTTCGCTGTTCTCAATATGACAGGCACAGGCCTAGACACACAGTAGCAAGTGACTCACTTGAAATAAAACCTCTGCTGTTTTTAATTGTGTTCTGTGCTTACTTCTAATAGACCCAGGATTTTATGATACCTTCTAACAGATACAACTTTCCACATAGATCCAATAAAATGCATTGAACCAAGTAGGTACACAACATAAATCCACAGAAGTGAAGATAGTCATTTACTCTTTACTGCCTTGCACTAAGAGGAAGATATAAAATATAGTGTTCTATGTTATTTGTAATAAACCCATTGTGTTACACAGCAATAACAGCCTGGCTCCTTCGAGACCTGTATGAGTGGATAAATAAGGTATATAATTTGTTCTTCCTAGTCTGTTGACTCTGAGTAGATGAAGGCAATCAACTTTGCATGGGAGATATTCAAATTAAATTACATATATACCAAATATATAGTATTTTTTGGTAATTCTTCACTAAACAATATAAAACTACTATGCTCATAGATAGACATCCAGTTAGTTATCTAGACAGGGTTTAGGATACAGGGACAGATTATGCATAGATTATACATTATATGGATTTGGGCATCCACAAATTCTGGTGACTTCTGGAGGGACCATGGAAACAATTACCTCATGAGTAAAAAAAAAAACTGTAGCTTTTAGTGACTACCAGTATCACAGGTATACAGCTAAGAAAATTAAAAGCCTGCTTCATTTTCCTCTTTATTTTAGCAATTCTAATAACTTAATTTCTCCTTGGTATAGTACAAACTTACCTGTTTTGAAACATTTGAATGGTGTTGCAGTGTCTTAA